>JAULBM010069540.1:0-10108 GCA_032357055.1 Geukensia granosissima | reverse complement strand
TAGTGGCTCCCTCTACCAATTTCAATAGGAAACCAAGTTGATAAGGGGAAAACAATCTAGTGGCTCCCTCTACCAATTTCAATAGGAAATCAAGTTGATAAGGGGAAAACAATCTAGTGGCTCCCTCTACCAATTTCAATAGGAAACCAAGTTGATAAGGGGAAAACAATCTAGTGGCTCCCTCTACCAATATCAATAGGAAACCAAGTTGATATGGGGAAATAACTAGGTGAAGAAAATAAATACAGAAATCTGACTGAGTTGGGCCCCTGGAATGTTTTTTATATCAGGTCACTGGAATATGTTGGTGTATCAAATTAGGGGCTTCCAACTGGCTATCTGGCCATCTTTTAATAAAGGCAGCCACAACTGTTATAAAAATTAGGGTTTTCATACACAAATCTTTGTTAAGATATTTTTCTCTGAATTTCTTCATCTACATAAATACTGTCAAATTATACTCTTAAATAAACAAACATTGAAATAACCAATATACTTAAAAAATACACCAAACATGGAAATAATTATTAGATCTAAATATACACTAAAGACTGATACAATCATAATACCTAAAAAAACACAAAATAAAGAACAGTAAATTTGTTCAAAATCTTATCATATAGTTTATAAATGTAACTCCATCACAACAAATCTTGCTTCATTTTCAATCTTTTTTTTCTAGTCATGGTTCAATAATCAAGGTCAAAGTTCAAATTGAATAGTTTTAAAAACTGGAAATCAAAGTTCACAGCCTATATCCTACTTACCTTTGAATATCTCAAAACTGAACGAAACTGACATCAACCACTTAACATCAGCACAGTTGAATCATGGGTAATAAATAATTATTGTTATATCTCATGCATAGCTTATAAATTTAACTCACCTGTGCAGTAGCTTTCCACGAAAAACCCTCTTATACAATAATAACCGTTATAAGTTATCTCTCATATAAATACTCTCTTCACTTCTCCGACAACATAGGAGTCAAATCTCATGTAACTGCAGAATTATCTGTTAGCCACAGCTAGCTTACATTTCTATGTTCATTCTGTATCATGCAATACAGATATCTCACATGAGTCAATTCTCATATTACAGCATAATCACAACTCACCTGTGCCAAAGCTAGCGTGATCACATTTATAAGTTATTTCTATATCATGTAATACAGATAAACTCTCACACGAGTAAATTCTCATGTAACAGCAGTATCATGTGACTCACCTGTGCAAAAGCTCGCTTACATTTATATGTTTATATTGTAACATGCAACATAAATAATATCTCACATGAGTTATTTCTCATGAAAACACAGTAATATTGGACTCACCTGTTCCACTGTCCTTTCTGCTGTCGGAATCCTCCTCAAAATCATCATCATATTTGTCCTCTACAAATACAACAGGATAAAATAAGTTCATGTCAACAATCATTTGATAAGGTCAATACACTGATTTATTGAAAAAAGAGGTGTATATTGACTGAGGATAGTCTGAGGACAATATAACCTGCAGTCAATAAATCCTTCTGTTAATTGTCTTTAAAAGAATATACAAGTACTAGTTTTGATAATATATGATATATTCATTTATTACTATGATATGAATAATCAACAAATATTATAAGTGTAAAATTTAAATTCAGGAAGCAATAAAAATTGGAAAAATTAAGTAACTTGTTGATTTTGTTGTACTGCCTAGAGTTTTCATTATGGGTTATTAATTTAACACTGTTTGTTAAAACAAGAAAGAGATAATTAAGTTAAACAGAAGATTTTTTATAAGAATTTTCAAATGAAAATACATTAACACAAGTTACAAGTCTATATCCTGTAACCTGAACATAACATCCCCAAACCCACATGTCTTGATGTTGCTTACAACAGTTAGCTTCATTCACTGGAAAAGCAATGTATCACTCATTCATAGCTAGGTAAAGACAAAGAATACATCTGTTTAATGTTATATTATAATCATTTAATTACATTGTATTTAAAACCATTTAATTTAGACTTTAGGGAAGAAAAAATACAGATAAAATGGTGCATGTATTGTTTTAAACAACAAATCTGTTATGGTGGTCATGTAGCATTCCAAGAAAAATAGTGCAATGCGGTCATGTGATTAGGTGTTGTCCAAGATAAAAAGGTTTGTCAACAACTAAACCAACTAAAGTTATCAAAAAAACATTTTGTTTGCAATTGCTCACACTTTTCAATGAAAGGTGAGAATCCTAATTTCCAAACAGCTTGTAGAGAAATATTACAACAATTCAAAATGGCATGAACAGATTTGTGCACTTGATGGAACTATCTTTTTACCATTTTATAGTAAAATTCAATAAATTAAAGAAATGAAATCTTTAATTGTTAGTCAATGATAAAATAAAAGGCTTTAAATTTGAAAATTAGACTATTTTGACCTATTAGAAACCACTAATAACAGATGACCAAAAATTAAAGTAAAACTAAAAATTCAACTTTTTAAAGTTTACTAAGTTACAAAAATAAAAACAACTTGTCAAAATTTAAAAGGGGTAGTACATGTATATGGTAGATAACTATTTTTACTTAACATGCATATTCAATTACAAATTGTTTTCATGTATTTTTCACTATGTTCGATTTCATTTCAACAATTAGTATAATAGTAGACCTACTACTTTTAAAAATATCACATCTTAATCACAATCTATTTTCATTGTTAGAATATTAACAGTTAGTTTTATAATGGAAGTGGTAGTGACAATCAGGACATTGATCTCAACCGATATACCTTTTATTTTTGTCACATCCTCAACTGGAAAAACATGCACCAGATTAGCTATTAAAATAAATAATTACTGTTTACACTACTTCTAACTTCTACATCAAACAGATGATTCTTGTTTCCATGACAACTTATAGACAAGGAAAATAAGTAAAATGTTCGCTATTGTTTCCTTCCCAATTTTCTGATGAATTTTAATAATAATATTCATTGCTAGGACAAAACAAAAAACTGAAATTTTAGAAAAAATTTCTTTATCAAAGATTTATTATCTATCTGTTGTTGCCAATGCTTTACTCATTAAAATATGTTGGATTATCGGAATTTATATTTCCATGACACATTTCAGTTCAGCAAGCCATATCAATATGAGGTTTCTACAAAATAACCTTTCCTCAGAAATCATTCTACAATTTTCTGGCAAGGTCTGGTTTCCTAAAAAAATATAAACTAAAGTTTGCTGGCAAACACCTGTTGTATTTCTAAACTACTTGTGTGACACATTAGTAAACCAATGTTATGGCGAACATAATTTAATATTTGTTGGAGATTAACTTGTCTATCAGTTTTTCCATACTGAGGTTTGAACTGGTGTTCTAAATGGTGTTATAATTATTAAAACAGGTATTAATCATTTGAATGTTTAAGTTTGAATCAATATTATTGCTCAACTACAATCTATACATATTGTATCAGAAACCAGATTGAAATTTAACATGGCAGTATGGAAACTGATAGAAGTGTAGGAGTTAATTTCCCACAAACTTTAAATTATATTTTCCATAAGTCACATAGTCAAACTTGGTTTAAAGGTCACCTGTAAAAAGCACCCACATGACTTTCATATGTATCCCTCACTTTTTCAGTGGCAGTCAAAAGTCATTGCTCTGTTGTATCCCACACCATTCCCACTTCCGATAATTCTGATTATTGTAGCAGGAGCTTGGAGATTATTAATATATTTCATTCTAAAGGTAAATGGACCCCTTTATTGAGGTTTACCTGTTTGGTTATGTCACTTTAGGTGACCTCTACGAACAAGTTTGACCATAGAAACAAATAGCTTCTTATACATAGTCATGCAACAGAAATATGAAAAAATATCTTTATCAGGAAAGTGATCATGCTTGGGATAAAGAATTGTGGCAAAACACGACTAGCGATCAACTTTGTACCATTATTTATTTTGTTTTCATTTTTGTCATTTTCACTGCGTTCTGAATCTGTATCAGTTTTGATATAAGCATTATGTGAGCGTGTGTTATCATCATCGTCATCATGAGCGCCCTCTACAGAAACTTCTACTTTGTCGTCTGCTTCTCCTGAAATGTTGCATGTTAGTAACAAAATCTGGGTTAGTTGGATGTTTGATATGTAATTCTTTAAAGTTTTGGTATATTTATGATTATAGATATCTAAGTATTCACAAGTAATATTGATAAGGGGAAATTTAAAGCGTAGTTTGGACATTTTATATACATAGGCTATTATTCTATAAAAAAAGTTATCTACAAAGAAAAAGTTTGTGCATACACTAGTAAGATATAAAGGAAAATTTTCAAACTCTGTGTTAAGATCATATACAGTTGATCCTCTTTATAATGACATTCTTTACAAGAGAATCCCTCTTTATAACAGCAAAACAGAATTACAATTTATCATTTTCCTAATATATGGATTCTTTATAACAGAAAATTCAGTTTAATGTCACAATTGTCATGGAACAAATGTGGTTGTTATAAAGAGGGTTCACAGTGCTACTTAGACACTTAGAAATCACCACATAATTTGGTTTAATGGTGCATTAACCCTTTCACCGATAGATTCCCTTCGCTGAGACGATGATTTCCTGACAGTGGCAACACAAAACATAAATTTATGATAAATGTTAATTATGAGTTGATAAAACAATATTTGTCTTTTTTTTCAATGGAATTCAAATATTCTTTACAACTGGAAATAATCAGAGACCAATGACACATTTTAAAAAGTTTTAACATAAAATACAAAACAACTAGTATTTTATTCTGGTAAACAGGAAATCATCGGCGTCAGGAGGGAATGTGAATCCTGGTAAACAGGGAATCATCGGCGTCAGGATGAAATGTGAATCCTAGTAAACAGGAAATCATCAGCGCCAGGAGGAAATGTGAATCCTGGTAAACAGGGAATCATCGGCGTCAGGAGGAAATGTGAATCCTAGTAAACAGGAAATCATCAGCGCCAGGAGGAAATGTGAATCCTGGCAAACAGGGAACTGTTGGTGAATGAGTTAAATATGTGCATTTAAGTAATCTAATGTGATTTTCTAATACTTGTCATTTGAATTTTTCTAATTTCCATATCAAGTGACTGCAGTATGTTCTACTGGAAATCATGTGACTGCAGTATGTTCTATTGGAAACCATGTGACTGTTTCCCACTACCCTAATCATACAGTTTCCATAATTACCTTCATCTTTTTCTTTCTCTCCTTTTTTCTCTGGTCTGAGAACAATTATTTCCTCCTTAATTTCTTCAGCCTTCTGCTTTTTCTTAATGGGTGGACGTCTTAAAGAGCGTGGACTAGCCTGAGCATTCAACTTGCATCTGAAAAATTAAAATTTTTCCATTTTAAAATCCATGAGATTTCAACACTAAAAAACAATTTTCCTCCATGTCTTGCCTCAATTAATTTCTTTGTATCATTATAGACCATTGCATGCTAACTGCGGAGCTGTTATTTTCTACCCGGAATTGAGTTGATTCATGCATGGTCAATGTCTCAATACCCACCAGAAAATGACAGCCTTTCATTTATAGTGAAAGGGTTTATTATCATATTTGATGTTCTGCTATGTAATGCAGTATAATATTCCACAAATTATGTAAGCAAAATATTAAGGGTGAAATATGTAAAAATAGGAGATGTGGCATGATTGTCCATGAGACAGCCAGCCACCAAGTGACCGTAGAATTTTAAATGATTTGTTTGATTGGGGTTCAACACCACCTTCAACAATATTTCAATCATATATCCTGGCCTTCAGTTTTACTGGTGGAGGAGGCAGAAGTGCCCAGAGAGAAACACTGATCTTAAGAAGGCTACTGACAAACCTTATCACGTGTGATGTGAGCCAATTACGCACCCTTGTTTGTAAGACACGTGATCAGACGTAAAATCACGTCGTATAGGTGATACGCTGCAGTGATCTGTATAGGTATGTTAAAATCAACTACAAAGACCACTCTGCCATTCTGGCCCCCTACAATATTCTGTGATAATAATCCACTATAGTTCAATATTGCAACAAGAATGACATCATCAATGAGCAGGTGCAGATATACAAGGATTTTCAAAGGTTTACTATAACCTAACTGGGTGATTGCTCGAATACTGATAAATATGTTCCCTCATAGAATATTTAATAGCTCCAGCAAGCTTGTACAAAAATATTGTACTTGGACAATATTCATCAATATTTGTAAAATAAACATTTACCAACTAACTTTAAAAACTTCTGGTTTTATATTTGGAATTTTTTACTTGTAGAAAGGTGTTATCAAATTCGTAGAGGTGCAGCACCACTCTGCTCTTTTTATCTCTGAGATACAGTACATGTAAAACAGCTTATTTTTAATGAAGGAAAAGTGTAATGAAGTTGATTGTGTTTTTCAATAATAAAAAAAGTCTTAAAAAACTTAATAGTGACCAAAAAAAAATAATACATTTAGTATTTGATCATTTTGTCCATTAATTTCAGACGTGCCCTGTTTAGTTTAGAAATCAGACTAAAGTGCCCTTTTTATGCAGTTGCACCCTTTTGTCCTTAAATCCTAGCTGAAACACTGTAAATGTTTTGTCTTATAGCGCTGTGGCCAGAATTCTTACTTGTAACAAGGTGTAGCACCAGTTATAGTCTTTATACAGAACTGTCCCATTTTACCACCAAGACGCACTCCTTTGGCGTGACCGTACTCACAACATGTGCTCACACGAGCACTGATTCTACCTTCCACGAAGATAGACAGACTGAAGGGGTAACCTCTATGTCTTCTGGATATAAATGTAAACTCATCTGAAATGTAAAATGTAACTCAGGTAAAATGTGAACTGTAACTCAGATTAAATGTAGAATGTAGCTCTGGTTAAATGTAAAATGCACAATTTAGCTGTTAAATGCTGTTAAAGCAATGTTGATGTAGTTAAAAGCAAAATATAAAAATGTGAAAAAAATTGTTTATGTACACACATATAATTCAAAATGTTGAACTTCTCTGAAATATGAAATTTAAAATTTAAACACTCAAATGAAGTGTAAAATTGATCATTATATTTTTTTATAATATAGGCACAACTTGATTAATGATTTTCATTTTAACTCAATGTGAACAGGTTTTTTTATCACTCTACTATTTCTGAGCTAGAATTTTCCATTACAAGATACTGTATGCAATGTTGAGAACTCTGACAATTTAGTGGTATTTGTGCTCCAGTGTATTCATCCCTTAATGAAGGCTGTTTAGAGATTGTAAATTCCATAAGTTTTCTGGTTGGGTGACAGTCTCTTTGACATTTACCCCATACCTTTTCATATTCACATCTAGCACTAGCATATTGCCAAAAAATATGGGACTGGAGGTAAATATAATTACATACGTAAATAACTCGCAAAATTCTATGAATCGACAGAAGAATCACTTACCTGGATATTTCATATTACAAAAGATTGAAATCTGTCTTATTTATAAAACTCCTTTACAATATACCTCCAGGTTTTATTCTTTCCTTAAAGACAGGAAGTGTATTTCCCCCACAATGCTGTTGTTCTATTTCTACTTCCTGTGTGGGGTCCCTCTGGTCCCTGGGTAGTATCAGGTTAGGACCGAAGTACTTCATAGTGACTTCACAGAGGGTCTGAACCTCTCCCTGGTGCATCATGGCTGGCTCCTGTCTGTGTAACATCAATGTACCCTGTAAACAAAAGAAAAATTTAAAAAAAAATGTAGTATGGTTGACAGTCTGTTGGTTTAAACAAAGTCATGTGACTATATTTCCTATAGAATTAACATGTGGTGCAGTCAATTTTAAAATTACCTAAAATGTTCACCATTCACATTTTTGAAAATATTAGTACAATAAAAAAAAGAAAGATTTATTAAAAATATAAAAGTAGGAGATGTGGCATGATTGTCCATGAGACAGCCACCCACCAAGTGACCGTAGAATTTTAACTTGAATATGGAATGTTTTTCTGGTGAACATGAATAGGAGCAGCATAAATGGTAATGTATCACTAAAAACAAACTTAACTTGATTTGCCAGGAAATAACGGACTAAAAGGAATTCGAAGATCCCAAAGGGGCAGGCAGAAATTGCCAAGTCTAATTCTCTAGTTTATCAATTATTAAGATAATTTATTCTTCAATACATGAATAGAATCATCACCTTATAATTACCAGCATGCATGAAAATTCTGTTAAGTGCAATATGGATTTTAAATCTAGGTGCAAGATGATGTATACAATAAATATCTAAGCAATTGTGCATTTAATCAAAAAGCAGGTTTAATAAAATGACCTTTGACCACCTAATTTATCATATTGCTGGCAAAAACCTGACTTTTTATCTTATTTATCAAAAAATTGTCAATTACTTTAATGACATTGAAGAGCTACATCAAATGTTTATAAAAATAATTTGATAAGGCATAATAAACTTCAATATTAAATAGAGCTACTATATATTGTGAGCAGTATTAGCTCCCCTTTCCCATCTAGAAAATCCTGAGTGTTTTTCTGAAAGAACATGAATAGGAGCTGTACAAATGGTACTGTATCACTCAGAACAAAGTTAAATGCACAAAATTATCATGTAACAAAGAATCCCTTACAGTATAATCAAATCCATTCAGTAACTATTAGGTAGCGACAGGATGGGTTATTTTTAACCATATTTTTCTATTATTAAGCCTGAAATTTTCACCCAATTTTATATACTTTACTACCTACTCTGAAACCCAGAAGCCATAATAAAAGTTAGAATATCTACACTGCATGCCATCTAAAATTCTTTTAACAGTAGTAATCGCGATACTATATATAGTATCATGCTTCGGCTGGATACTAATGTCATGACAATGCAAATGTTTACAATATTTTTTAAACTAAAAAAACAAGCCTTTTTTGTTTTAAACAAATGCTTTTAATTTCCCAATTTAAGTCTATAATGAAAACGCAGATTAGACCTACAGTTCACACAGTCCAAAAATAAAAAACTATTTGTCATGCAAATATGGCAATATATACAAATTAAGCTATAAATTTGTCATTCTGCCCTGATACTATTTATAGTATCAAGCCAATGTTCCGTTTATCATGCCAACATACATAGACTGATGGACTTTTGTAAACCTTCTTATCAGCCAAGTACCAGCGGTCTCGGAACTCAAGCTACAAAAAGGCAATGGTTTTTCAATGATCTGGGGAATAAATTTCTACAATGTGAAGTTCCTTAGTAAAATTACAGTTTAAGTAGTTGAAATGGTTCTGTTGTGTTAAGAAAGTTTAATTTTTATAAATTCTACAGTCAGCAGTGTCTCAATGAAGAATCAATCATTTGGGTTTTCTGCCATTTTAACAATAGTTCAGTCAAATTACAGAATGGGGTTTTATTGGAAAAATGAAGTTAAAATGCCTGGTTACAAAATTAAGCCCATAGAAACATGAGTTAAACTAAAAAATTTTTCAAAAGAGTTTCAATATTATATTTAACATGTATTTCCAGAGTGCTTGAAAATGAGTGAACATAGTGTTGGTGACCTTCATAGAAAATAATAAGGATTTGTTTAAAAAAAACCATTAAACTAACACAGTGTTGTGTAGAACAGGGTTACTATGACCTACTTCTACAATTGTTTTAGACGCTTGCAGATGATCAGCGTCTTTTGGTTTTTCTGAGTCCGTAAACTGAAAGACAAATTCTGCATTGTTTAAAAAAAGTTACTGATAATTATTTTACAAAAGATTTTTAGGCAAACAAAATATAGGGTTGAGTTTGACAACACATTAATTTATATACAGACAATGCTTACAATAAAGCCTTACAACCTTTTTTATGTTTATAAAATATTTAGTAATTGATAAAGTACAATCTCTTTTAAACTTTTGTAAGGTTTCAAATGATTGGTTGATTTACATTTTAAGGTATTTGGACCATACAAAAATGATGGTCAAATATTGTCACGGATTAGGGGTTAAGCTGTAGGTTTGTAAATATGTTATTATTCTGGTTTGTCAGTGAACACCTTTTTCTACTTTCATTTTAGTACGTTGCCGTCGGTTGCGGTTCACTGACA
>JAULBM010069529.1:0-10108 GCA_032357055.1 Geukensia granosissima | reverse complement strand
TTTTCTTTACTATTTTCTTTGGTAAAAATAATATCTAAAGTCAGCAATATACTACATGCATTAATTGTATTTCATAAATTTTCTAATCATTGGCGGGGCATAGTGTCCATTGGACACATATCAACTTGTTTGTCGAGTAACAAACAATTTGACAGTTGACCCCCTTAGTGAACAATTTTCCGCGGAAATTGGCCCAACATCTTTACTTAAAAATCTTCTTTTCTGGACCAAATGCAATTCAAATTAGGTGGTCCTCTACCAAAATTGTGTCGAGCATTATGCCCTATCCCGCAGCAACCAAGATGGCTGCCGTTACTCAAATAGAGAAAAGGGGTATATTTTAAATACTATTTGTATCAAATAAGTAAATTGTTAACAAACTTTTGGGGAATGGTCCTATACCAAAATTATATTCGGCAGTCCTTACTACCAACCAAAATGGCTGCCACAGCCAGACTTATTTTAGCATAGGAACCAATGGAAAGTTTGTTGGAATGTTCTTCCAAAAGTCTTATCTGCATCCCTGGCTCCCAATTATCCATTGTAAGGGAAATTCACTTCCAAATATTCTTAGGTGTGACTAGAGCCAGTTGTCCTCTACCAAAATTTTGAACAACCTTTCAATGACCAGTGAGGCGTCTCTGTCAGGTAAGTGATACACGCTCCTGGGAGCCTCTTGTTTTTTATGGTCCAACAACTTGATCAAGTTTTTTGTGCTTAGGTTCTTTTCTCAGCAGCTACTCGTCTGGTCAAAAGAAGCTGAAGTGACAATTTATTATCATACAATTTGTTATTATAATAATTGTTTAGGACATATCTCATTGACCTGACTTAAGGGTCAACTTATTGATTTGCCTCAGTCCACATTTGTTAGTCATGAATTCCAATTAGCATACGAGACATTTTTGTGTCCACATCTGTTCCACAACACATTAAACTATAAGAAAATCGCCATTTTGTTCCTTTCCAAACTATAAATATAGATGTATCGGAACAACATAAATGACCCGCCTGCAGTAAATTTGAAATAGTTTGTTTCAGGTCTGTAATTAGGGCAACAGTGAGTGGGGCGGAATGAAAAACAAACTCGATCTATAACTCATAAAGTTAAAACATAATCAGTCAATGTCTGCAAGCGTGTGGGAAAATTTTTAGTATGAGTCAGAGGATAAATGCCCTTGTTTGAAAAAATCCTGCAATTATTAATTCAACATTTTACTCAGTGAAATTCAGGAAGTTGAAACAACCATTAAAAGAAAGCAATTACATTTTACCCAATAATTACACTCTTTACAAAATGGTCACTAAAATGCCTATTTAGATTAAATTGTCTCAATTTTGTTGTTTTTAAGCATTACTTCAAAATATGGGAACAAAAAAGAAACAACTTCATATTTGTGAAAAGATGAGGTTGAACACCCTACAAATTACACTAAAATATTTTGTTGTGTCATGAATATGATTGATGTTTTCTGATAGGAAAGCTGCCATTGTCAGCTATTTTTGTTGAAAAACTCAGACGGTTTAGTCAAAGTAAAAACCATATCAGAGTGCATGTCTTTTACCTCAAATAGTTGAAATTATTTATTCTCCAACAAAATACATTTTAGAAAGAAAAAAGAACAGCCTCTGTGACATGCACGCCTCGATTGCGGAAGGCCGTGGGTTCGATCACCGCCTGGTCAAACCAAAAACATTTAAATATTTCCTGCTTCTTACGGTTCATTCCTAATTATTCATTAATATGCACTTGTCCTGAATATGAATGAAATAATTGCCGCTTGATGTTTTGCAACAATCAATCAATTAGAAAGGTAAAAATAAGTTCGTATTTTGGACCAAACGGGCATTAGCTTCATATACTTTTAAAAGTCTATGGGCCACAATTCAGGCAAAAATTGTCTCAACGGAGTCGAACTGATAATATCAATATCCCAAGGCATTTAGAAGAAAATGCACAATATTTGTCAAATCATTTACCAGTATCTATGGTCCATATTGTTTGGTTTAATTTAAGTCTTTAATTTATTGTCACAAAATAAAAGGGTTCTTCACTTCCTTGTTCCTGCCATAAGTACATATTATATTGCAAATGAATAACAATTCAATATGTTGACTGGAAGTGAATCTTGAGTCACTTTGACCTATATTTTATGAAATACTGATAAAGTGTCTGGTTATAGTTCAGATCTAGGAATGCAATACTATTTGGCCACCAGATGACCTATTTGTCAAATGTGAAAGTAAATTTGACTCTGCAGATAAACAAAACTCTAAGGACTTTTGATTTAGTCCAGTAATCCAAACAAAGGACCCATAGGCTGTAATTTTTATCTTTCATGTGACTTGAATATGTTCTTTTCCAGGTCTGGGTTTTGATTTCTGTCTTTACGGATATACCAATTTATTATATTTATGAACATTGGAAACTATTTATTGTAATAGAGGTTCTAATAGCGTCACAAATACTATTGAAATCCACCACTTTGCACTTATCAATTTCAAATGGAAACAAATGGTGACAAATATCGTTGAAAGCCATCACTTTTCATTCGTCATTTATGGATGGTTACATATGATCAAGAATAATTTTGAAGCCCTCACTGTGCATTCGTCATTCATTTATAAATGGTACATATGATCAAGAATACTATTGAAAGTCATCACTTGACATTCGTCATTTATAAATGTTTACATATGATTAAGAATAATGTTGAAACCATCACTTTTTTATTAACGGTTTCATATGATAAAGAATACTGCTGATAGCCATCACATTGCATTCGTCATTTATAAATGGTTACAAATGATCACAAATCCTGTTTAAACCATCAATTTGCATTCGTCATTAATGATAAGTTATATATTGATCAAGAATACTCTTTGACGTCATCACTTGACATTCGTCATTAATAAAAGGTAACATATGATCAAGAATACTGCTGAAAGCCATCACTTGAAATTCCTCATTATAACTGGTTACAATTGGTCATAAATAGTGTTTAATATCATCACTTTGCATTTGTCATTTATAAAATGTTACATATAATCAAGATTACTGGTAAAAACCACCCCATTTCATGCGTCAATTATAAAAGGTTACATAGGGTCACAAGTACTATTAAAAGCCATCATTCTGCGTTCGTCATGTATGAAAGCTTACATATGGTCACAAATATTTTAAATGCCATCATTTTGAATTCATCACTTATAAATGGTAACATATGGTCACAAATATTGTTTTGAACCATCATTTTGCATGTGTTATTTATAGTTACATATGATCAAGAATACTGTTTAAAGCCATCACTTCACATTCGTCATCTATAAACGGTAACATATGGTCATAAATACTGTTTCAGACACAATTTGCATTTGTCATTTATAAAAGGTTATATATGACCAAGAATACTTTTAAAAGCCACCCCTTTCCATTCGTCATTTATAAAAGGTTACATATGGTCACAAATACTATTTTAGGCCTTCAGTTTGAATTCTTCATTTATAATTGGTTACATATGGTCACACCTTCAGTTTGAATTCTTCATTTATAACTGGTTACATATGGTCACAAATACTGTTTAATGTTACCACTTTGCATTTGTCATTTATAAAAGGTTACACACATGGTCACAAATTCTATTAAAAAGCCATCACTTTGTATTCGTTATTCAAAAAGGTTACATATAATCAAGAATACACTTAGGCACCAACCCTTTCCATGCGTCATTTAAAAAGGTTACATATAGTCACAAATACTGTTTGAAGCCATAACTTTGCATTTG
Organism: Geukensia granosissima; assembly: GCA_032357055.1. NCBI lineage: Eukaryota > Metazoa > Mollusca > Bivalvia > Mytilida > Mytilidae > Geukensia > Geukensia granosissima. The sequence continues at coordinate 6,323 of JAULBM010069529.1, read as the reverse complement.
TTATTTATAAAAGGTATCATATAGTCAAGAATACTTTTAAAAGCCACACCTGTTCATTCGTCATATATAAAATGTTACATATGGCCACAAGTACTATTAAAAGCCATCACTTTGTATTCGTCATTTAAAAAAGGTTACATATGGTCACTAGTACTATTTAAAGCCATCATTCTGCATTTGTCATATATGAAAGCTTATATATGGTCACAAATACTTTTTAATGCCATCATTTTGAATTCGTCACTAATGAATGGTTACATATGGTCACAAATATTGTTTTAAACAATCAGTTTGCATTTGTTATTTATAATAAGTTAGATATGATCAAGAATACTGTTTATTGCCATCACTTGACATTCGTCATTGCTAAAATTTTACATATGATCAAGAATACTGAATGCAGCCATCACTTGACATTCGTCATTAATAACTGGTTACATATGGTCATAAATACTGTTAAATGTCATCACTTAGCATTTGTCATTGATAAAAGGTTACATATGATCAAAAATACTGCTGAAAGCCATCACTTGACATTCCTGTTTATTAACTGGTTACATATGGTGACAAATACTGTTTTAAACCATCACTTTGCATTTGTTATTTATAATATGTTACATATGATCAAGAATAGAGTTTGAAGCCTTCACTTTGCATTCGTCATTGATAAAAGGTTACATATGATCAAGAATACTGTTTGAAGCCTTCACTTTGTATTCGTCATTTATAAACGGTTACATATGGTCACAAATACTGTTTTAAGCAATCACTTTTAATTCATCATCTATTCAAGATAACATATGGTTACAAATACTGTTTCAAGCCACCATTTGCATTCGTCATTTACAAAAGCTTACATATGGTCACAAATCCTGTTGTAAATCATCACCTTGTATTCGTCATTTATAATAAGTTACATATGAGCAAGAATACTGTTTGAAGTCATTACTTTGCTTTCGTCATTAATAGAAGGTTACATATGATTAAGAATACTGCTGAAAGCTATCATTTGACATTTGTCATTTATAACTGGTGAAATATGGTCACAAATACTATTTGAAGTCATAACTTTGCGTTTGTTATTTATTAAAGGATACAAATGATTAAGAATACTATTAAAAGCCACCTCTTTTCATTCGTCATTTATAAAATGCTACATATGGTGACAAATACTATTAAAAGCCATCACTTTACATTCATCATTTAAAAAAGGTTACATATGGTCGCAAGTACTATTTAAAGACATCATTCTGAACTTGTCATATATGAAAGCTTAAATATGGTCACAAATACTTTAATGCCATCATTTTGAATTCGTCACTTATGAATGGTTACATATGGTCAAAAATATTGTTTTAAACCATCACTTTGCATTGTTTTTTTTATAATAAGTTACATATGACCAAGAATACTCTTTAAAGCCATCACTTGACATTCGTCATTGATTAAAGGTTACATATGATCAAGAATACTGTTTGCAGCCATCACTTGACATTTCGTCATTCATAACTGGTTACATATGGTCACAAATACTGTTTAATGTCATCACTTTGCATTTGTCATTGATGATCATGAATACTGCTGAAAGCCATCACTTGACATTCGTCATTTGTAACTGGTTACATCTGGTGAGAAATACTATTTTAAACCATCACTTTGCATTTGTTATTTGCAATAAGTTACATATGATCAAGAATACTGTTTGAAGCCATCACTTTGCATTTGTCATTGATAAAAGATTACATATGATCAAGAATACTGCTGAAAGCTATCACTTGACATTTGTCATTTATAAACGGTTACATATGGTCACAAATGCTGCTTAAGACACCAGTTGCATGTGTCATTTATAAAAGGTTAAATATGATCAAGAATAATATTTCAAGCCTTCACTTTAAATTCTTCATTTATAAACGGTTAAATATGGTCACAAATACTGTTTTAAGCCGTCACTTTGAATTCATCATCTATTAAAGATAACATATGGTTACAAATACTGTTTCAAGCCATCATTTGCATTCGTCATTTGAAAATGGTTACGTATGGTCACAAATACTATTAAAAACTATCACTTTGCAGTCGTCATTTATAAAAGCTTACATATGGTCACAAATCCTGTTGTAAATCATCACCTTGCATTCGTCATTTATAATAAGTTACATGTGAGCAAGAATACTGTTTGAAGTCATTACTTTGCTTTCGTCATTAATAGAAGGTTACATATGATTAAGAATACTGCTGAAAGCTATCACTTGACATTTGTCATTTATAACTGGTGAAACATGGTCACAAATACTGTTTGAAGTCATAACTTTGCATTTGTTATTCATAAAAGGTTACAAATGATTAAGAATACTATTAAAAGCCACCTCTTTTCATTCGTCATTTATAAAATGTTGCATATGGTAACAAGTACTATTAAAAGCCACCACTTTACATTCGTCATTTATAAAAGGTTACACGTGGTCTAGAATATTGTTTAAGCCATCACTTTGAATTCTTCATTTATAAATGGTAACATATTGCTACAAGTACTATTTAAACCCATCACTTTGCATTCGTCATATATCAAAGATTACATATGGTCACAAACACTGTTTAATGCCATCACTTTGCGTTCGTCATTTATAAAAGATTACATACGGTCAAGAATATTGTTTTAAGCTATCATTTTGCATGCGTCAATTATAAATGGTAACATATGGTCACAAATACTGTTTAAGTCATCACTTTGCAGGCGTCATTTATGAAAGATTACATATGGTCACAAATACTGTTTAATGCCATTTTTTTGCATTCGTCATTTATAAAAGTTACATACGGTCAAGAATATTGTTTTAAGATATCACTTTGCATGCGTCAATTATAAATGGTAACATATGGTCACAAATTTATACTGTTTTAAGTCATCACTTTGCATTCGTCATATATTAAAGATAACATATGGACACAAATACTGTTTAATGCCATCCCATTGCATTCGTTATGTATAAAAGGTAACATATGATCTAGAATATTGCTTAAACCATCACTTTGCATTCGTCAATTAAAAGATTACATATTGTCACGAACCCTGTTTTAAACTATCACTTCGCATTCGTCATTTATAAAAGGTTACATATTGTCAACAAATCAAGTTTTAAACCATCACTTTGCATTCGTCGTTTATAATAAGTTGCAGTTGACCAAGAATACTGTTTGAAGTCATCATTTTGCATTCGTCATAAATAAAAGGTTACATGTGACAAATGTATGATCAAGAATACTGCTGAAAGCTATCACTTGACATTTGTCATTTATAACTGGTTACATTTGGCCACAAATACTGTTTGAATCCATAATTCTGCATTTGTTATTTTCATATGATCAAGAATACTATTAAAAACCATTTTCATTCGACATTTATAAAAGGTTACATAAGGTCAAAAATACTATTTTAAGCCTTCACTTTGCCTTCGTCAATATTAATGTTTACATGTTTACATATGGTCACAAATACTGTTTTCAGTCATCACTTTGCATTTGTCGTTTATAAAAGGTTACATATGATCAAGAATACTGCTGAAAGCCATCAATTGACATTCGTCATTTATAAATGGTTACATATGTCACAAAAGCTATTGAATGCTATCATTTTGCATTTGTCGTTTAAAATCAAGAATACATGTACTATTAAAAACCACCTTTTTTCATTCGTCATTTATAAAAGGTAACATATGGTTACAAGTACTATTAAAAACCATCACCTTATATTCGTCATTTATAAAAGGTTACATATGGTTACAAATAATGTTTGCATTGTTCATTTATTAATGTTTACATATGGTTGCAAATACTGTTTAATCCGTCACTTTGCATTTGTCGTTTATAAAAGGTTATATATGATCAAGAATACTATTTAAAACCACCTCTTTCATGTCTTTTCATTCGAATTTTATATAACTTTACATATGGTCAGAAGTACTATTAAAATCCATCTGTTTGCATTCGTCAATTTTTAAAGGTTAGATATGGTTACAAATACTATTGAATGCAATCACTTTGCACTCGTCAATTATAAAAAGTACATATGATCAAAAATACTATTTTAAGTCATCACTTTGCATTCATCATTATAAAATTTTATGTATGGTCTTACGCCACCACTTTGAATTCGTCAATTTCAAAAGGTTACTAATGGCTACAAATACTGTTTCAATCCACCACTTTGCATTTTTCATTTATAAATGGTTAAATATGGTCACAAATACGGTTTAATGCCATCACTTTGCATTCGTCATTTAATATACAATGTACGGATTCATATAACTACGAATCCTCTCGAAAGCCATTACATTCGCCATTTTTCACTGGTCACCTGTGGTCACAAATAATGTTGGAAGCCATTGCTTGCATTCGTCATTTATATACGGTTACATATAACCATAAATCCCGTTGAAAGCCATCAATTAGCATTTTGCATTTATATACAGTTACATATGATCAAGAATATAGATGGGAGCCATCTCTGCTTTTATTACTTAAAATTGGTTACATATAACAATAATACGGTTGAAAGCCAAAACTTTGCATTTGTTACTTACCATTATCATATACTTACTTAAGATATGTATTATTTTGTATGTGTAATAGCAGTAGGCTAAGCATACTCATATCATGTGCATGTGTATTACGGCATCTGTATTACACAGGGGGTGTATTACGGCATCCATATCACACGGGGGGTGTAATACGGTGCCATATCAGTTGAAGGTACATGATAAAAAGGTTATGATATGGCAATTTTCATATCACACTCCATATCAACCCGAGACCCCCATATCAGCCCGATATGAAAATTGCCATATAATAACCTCTTAGTAGCTACTGGGCCATGAAAGAGAAAATTTACCGGTAAAATTAATATTGACTGATAAAAACTTAACAATGAAATTTCTATTGTTTTAGTAGTTATAGTCAAATAACGTATTGAATTCAATGTCAGGGAAAACCAAATTGTACATCTACATCCTAGGAAACTTAACACCTGTTTAATCACAAATACAGGAGAACTGATAGATTTAAAGACTTAAAATTCAAATGTTTAACTATGGAAAAGTTAGAAAATGTGATCATAATGATATTGACTAACAAAGCAAGATTTTGTTTCTCTTTTTCTTCATTGACAGATTATGCCACTTTGAATGAATTTATTACCTGTAAACACCTTTTAGACTGCTAGATGTGACAACTAAACAGTACATGGGATATTTAAATAACATTTTTTTAACAACCAAATATTGCAAAAGAATTTGAGAACCATGTTTAAACAGCAAAAAACCCCTTTAACGACAAATGGTGTTATGTTAGTCTTGCACAATTTTATACTATTTTTATACTTGGAATTAGAATCTGAAATGCTTTATTAAAATACATTGATATTTATTGACCTAGCTTCTAAACACTTTAACTCTAATAGAAAAACCATGATTGTCACAAGACGCTGTTTTCTCCAAGTCGGGCATTAAAACAGCGTTAACTGAGAAGTTTTCAAGGTAAGATCATTCAAAGATGTGCAGACAAACTATTTCCATAACACACTTAAAATTTGATGTATACTTTTGGAATGTAACATTCTGACTTTAAGGGAAAGGGATTAAGGAGTGGTTATTATGTACTTCTATTCATGCAGCTAAGCTAACAGACTAGACGTTAAATCCACATACAGCACAGATTTATCTAATACACACATCTTATAAAACATGACCAGTTATACAAAAAGTGCTTTTTTCTAAAAAAAGACTGGATGTTTAAAAAATCTGCATCAGAGCTGCTTAACACGAAAAAACATACTGATTCCTCATATTAAGTGCCCCTTATCTTAATTTTGCTGAAGATCCTTAAGTGCCCCTGCAAACTCCAGATATTGCAAGATCAGAGAACAGAAAATTCTTATAGACACAGGAATTTGATATCAAGAGACATTTTATGTAGTGAAGAAAAATTAGAATAGCCAAGTTGTTCAAAAGTTAATAGCCAAGTTGTTCAAAAGTTAATCAGTTTCTTCAAATGTCAGTTCATCAGCCACCAATCGGTTAATTTAAATGGAAATTTGCACTCAAACTCCAGTGATAAAGATGTCTTGGCATGCACAATTTTAATATTTAAAGGTGTTAGAAAAAAATTTTAAGGTTGAAAAAAGTGGTTAACTCTCAAACAGCTGGCCCCTTTGTTCTTTAAGAATACAGTAATTAATGTTTGGAACCTAGGGAAAAGGAATTCGAAGATACCAAAGGGGCAGACAGAAATCGTTAAGTCGAGGACAGACAAGACCATGGCCAACA
>JAULBM010069518.1:0-10108 GCA_032357055.1 Geukensia granosissima | reverse complement strand
TCATCACTCATCATTAATATGCTCTCGTCCTGAATATCCATGAAATATTTGCCACTGGACGTTAAGCACCATTCAATCAATCAATCAACAAAAAATTATTTTATGGGTACATGTATACACCTCGCGTTTATCTAGAAAACAACAGATTCAAATGATTTACCTAGAAATGACTCCACATTTTGTTGTTGAGTAAGGGAGTCAATCTGCACAAGCTGTCCACAATCTGCTGCACACTCAGCGACTGCTACATGATGTAAAACTTTTGTTGCATTGAATTTCAAACAAAGACATAAGTCAGCTTGATATCTGTAACCTTGGCTTATTGGGCATCTTTCAGTCAGTCTGTTACATTCTGAATCTTAAAGATATACAGATTATTAATGAATTACACTAATGAACGCAGCAAACATTAATTAAAACTTATCAGATAGAGTTTGGGCGTTTTTACGGTATGTAACACCACAGACAAATATCAAATTTTACCCAATGGTCTCATGTTTTAATCTAGTTTCATTTCTCAAGATTTGCTAGCGACCTAGAACAATAACTAACACAATTTATAAGTAAATTATTTTAAACGTAGATCCATCAAACGTAAATGTTTTACAAATTGCCGATGATTCCAATGCAATTAATAAATGTGTCTATCAAAAGACATAAAAAATTAATACCAAAAGAGGGAAAAGCAAGCCGTAACACATAGAACGTTGTTCAAAAACTAAAAAGGTTATTAGCAACACGATAGAAACTCTAGGTTTCTTTTCCTGTGGTGTAGAGGGTGGATGTTATAAATAGCATTGGTTATCACTAGTAGTTTTGAAAATGTCCTCTTTCCTATTGGAGCCATGTTAAAAAACGAAAACATGGTCAGGTAAAGATATGTTTTTACATCACTTCTATATATTTACATAATGTATACGATATATAACTCATATCAGTTTTATTGAACGCATAAGCTATGAAGGTGCTTGTAGTTAAACGGTTTAACTGCATGTTTAATTAAGTATGTTGTGCCTGGTGGCCGAATGTTCTAGAAAGATGATTTAAAATACCTGTATAAATCACTGTAGCCTATCACCTAAATGGAGCGAGTTCCTGCTTGACTTTGTACTAGGCAAAAACGGGTTGGGATGAACTCGCATTGCACGTTATAAGGTTTGTCAGTTACCTGCTCAAGGCCGGTGCAATGAAACAAACAAATCTATTTAGCTACTAATTGATTGTTAAAGTCAGAAAAGTTTGCAAAATAACTGATTAAAACATTTGTTGATATGTGCCTTTGATTAATTGTGCTCTACTGCATAATAACATTTAAAACATGTCGTTCGTTATTTTATTTATTTTCGATTTCTTTGATGACGTTTAATTGATTGATTGATTGATTGTATGGTGCTTTAAGTCAAGTGGCAAATATTTCATGTATATTTAGGATGAGAGCATCATAATGATGAGTGATGATTAATTAACACTGCTTTGTACTAGACCGACACGCTGAGTCAGTTATTCTAACGAGTTAGCTCACGAAAGCAACAGTCCACGACAAGACGTGCCACAATACCCAAATACATTTTATTGACTCTAGGCCCACCAGTCTTTGCACTTATTCTTTAATACTGGGCGCTTAGTGGAGAAACAGCAAATGCCGATTTCAATGTTTTTGGCTTGACCCGGCCAAGAATCGAACGTACGACCTTCCGCAGTTGACGTTTAGCCTATAATCACTTACAAACACAACATTTAATTAATATCTTCGGTATCACATCTCAATATGAAGATTGACTTACTAAGCAATAACAACAAGACATAAAGGTCAAAACGTTGATAAAATTTCACCAAACACACGAAAAACAAAACGTAATATTATTTTTAAGGGTCATCACAGCTGTCATAAGCTTTGTCAGAATTGAATAATTTAGTGATTTACAGTTCTGCCAAGACTTCGGCGATTGATACTTGATAATGAACCATACGGACCGGTTTTCCTGTAGCATATAACCGCTTCGTGACAACAATATACAGTCCGCCAAACGTTAAGCTTCACCAAAGCATTTTTCAATATATTTCTCTAATAAAAATTTAAAACATGACATGAAATTGACTATCGTTACCTTTATGAAAAATACAGGTAAGGTGTCAATCGAAAATGATCGATAAATCATTTGAACATTTAAATCAGGTTTCAAAAACCTGTTTCGCCTTAATCATACTTTCAAATTTTACTTAAACTTGTTTTGACTGATTACACGTACTTATTTCCTTTAATAGTTATTTGAAACAGCTTTTTGAAATGATAAGACGAAAAATGAGTATCGCCGAACGCTGGTAAGCAAATGGCATGAACAGCGCCGGCCGAAGTAATTGCCGAATAGCAGCACATTTTGGAGTGAACAATTCTGTGATTAGCAGACATTAAGCACGCCATAGACACACAGGAACCGTTTAAGACAGCCCAATATCCGGTCGACCCCGTAAAACAACCCCTAGAGAAGACCGTTACCTTAATCGTCAAGCCAGATTACAGCCATGTTCAACAGCAGTTCAAATGAGAGGTATGTGGCCGATTGGTGGTCGCATAAGTATAAGAACTGTTGTTCGCAGGCTGCATAGTTTTCCTTTGCCTGCTTGTAGACCAGTGAACGCCCAGAGTTAACTCGTAGACACCGCAAGGCACGCCTACGGTGGTCTAGACTCCATCGTCACTGGAACCTACGGAGTTGGAAGCGAATTCATTGGTCCGATGAAAGCCGTTCATGTTGAAGCCTGTGGACGGTCGAATGTGTGTTTGGGACGAACGGAATACAGCACTGAACAGCAACAACGTTCATGGAACTACTGCATATGATGGCGGTGGCGTAACCCTGTGGGGCTGCTTTTCAAATGACTGTAAGCTTCCGTTACAGGTTACTGACGGTACCCTGAATGTCCAAAAATACCGAAATGGCATCTTGGACAGCGATGTTTTGCTTCCGTTTGAGAATCATGCACTTGCAGACAGACCAGTGTTTCAAGATAACAACGCTCGGCCACATCGAACCCGGAGTGTAAGGAACTTTATTGAAGCAGAGTCCATTGAAACATTTCCATGGCCCTCCATGTCACCAAACATGTATGGGACTTTTCGGTCGTAAAATCAATCAGCGATAACCGAAATGTCAAAACCTGAATGAATTACGGGTCGCTCTTATCGCGGAAAGGCAGAGGTTTCCACAGTATAGGCTTCGGCGTTTGGTCAGGGGAATGAGGAGTCGTGTTGAACCACAGTATAGGCTTCGGCGTTTGGTCAGGGGAATGAGGAGTCGTGTTGAACATATTTACCTGAAGAGCGGAGGTTATACAAGATACTAACGATCTTAGTTAACGATCATAACGTTAAATGACCGTTTATGTACTCATAATTCATCTGAATAAAGGTTATACTTGTATTATTTTGAAAAGAGTGTAAAAAAGATCTCAAAATGAAACTTAAAATCGTCTTTTGTGTTGTTGATTTTTCGCCCTTTTTTGATTTTGTCAATATGTGCCCTAAATGTCCTTTGTCAATTTGGATCACTGATTTAAGAAAGGTCGTTGACTCATATTTAATACAGAATTAAAGATTTAGCAGCAAATTAAACGTCTAAACCATTTTTGTCTGTCCAAAATAAAAATAAATATTATCAAAACCAAGGTGATGCTTAACTTTTGGCGGACTGTGTACTATTAATGAATTCATTGGCAATGAATAGGCATAATCACTCCAGTGTCTATCAAATAGGCTCTCCTTTTGGCAAATCTTAAACTGCCTTGTTTTAACTGCTCTACAACTTCTGATTCAATAAGTTTTGCCTACATGCATAAAATAGAGAATTTATTAATAATTTATAATATACTGATGACACCGATTATATAACTATAGAATCATAACCATCGTGTATTTCAATCAATTGAAATAATTTGTAGGAAGCATGTGTGCACTAAAATAGTTAAATGCAATATTATGCTGGTATACAAATGATGTAAAGTACACAAAAAGATTAACGTTCTGGGGCCATTGTTAGGTAGCACAGATTGTGCGTGGGCTTATATACAACTTCTGTATGAACAATTGTGCAATAAGATAAACTAAATAAATAATTGTTCTGACATGTCTGAAGTATAAAATTGTAGCAATATAACAAAATCTATGACATTAAAAAAGTATTTTGGTGTAAATTCAGTTACATAACTCTATTGACATGTAGTACGGTCTAATCAAATTAATGAGTTCTATATTTTTGACAGAACCATTTGTCTCATTGCATCAATACACATAATACTACAATTTCAGGAAAGATTTGTCTTTTCCCACGTGTCCCACTAGAATTCATTGCATCAACATCTTCTCAAATTCTGTAAAACAAGAGTGATAGTTTTCAAATTAATGTAATCTGATTCACTCTTGAAAGTTTAAAACAATATGTTTTCATTATTTCTCACACTGAAATTTCACTTTTTCTCCTCATATATTTTTTGCAATATGATTAAATAAATCTGAGTAATTGTGTGTCGTCTTTGATTGATTGAAAAGTACTATTGTTTGGTAACCAATCGTCAAAGCAACTTTTGTTTAGTTACATAAGCTCTGTAATTGATTACAATTATAGTGCGCTTTATTCTGATTACAGCTTAAGTTCTATTTTCGCAAAGCATGTTTAGTTTTCATTCATATTATCAGCGATAATAGAAATAAAATGCAAGAAATGCGTTGTAAATGTTAGAATAGTGGAGATAACCCACCAAAAATGACTAACTTTAATAACATTCTGTAGAAAAATGTCTAATACTACTGATAGATTATTTGACTGTATATTGCTTAGTACCGTAATGAAAATATTTGATGCATATTAAGGACAAGATCGTATTAATGAGTGATGATGAATGAACCCTGCTTTGTACTAGACCGACACACAGTGTCGGATTTTTAATATGCTAGCTTATGAAAAGGACAGTCAACTAGAAGACATGCCACTTTACCCAACATATATTATTCTGAACTTGGGTCAACGAGTTTTTGCTCTTACTCCTCATGCTGTGTGCTCAATGGAGAAGCAGCAAATATCATTTTTATGTCTTTTTTTTACCCGACCGGGGATCCAACCCCCGATTGAAGCACTTATCCGTAAAACATTCATAATTTGTTTTCAAAAACTCCTCCTGAATAAAATTCATGGTCAGTTTCATGTGTTTTTTTCAGTTTACGATTCACACCTTCCTCGAATCTTAGAGAGAATACTTCTTTATATCATGCGGATGACCCGAAAACACGGTTGTTGTTTTCATGACACTTATCATTTTTTACATCTAATGTCTGAACTACAGTATTTGTTCTTGCCTTGTTTGTTATTTGTATTGTGTATGAACCCGATCAGCATCGACAGATTATTGTTTAGAAATAACGATTGGTATTGAGCAAATTTCACGGAAACGATATAATGCAAACTTTAAAATTTTGGTTCATAGAAAGCCTTCAACAACGATTGAGTTTCGTTCATTGAAATGAGTTGTAAACCGCCCCTTAAAAGGACAGGTACTTTTGTAAGTGCCAGTGTATAGTGACACTCTGCATATCTACAACTTGATAAGTACATTATTGACTTTAAGTAGAAAGACGAACCAAAACCGATTGACTCCTGTCTTAGAACAGGAATATGCAATTTGCAACGGGTTTAAACAAGGTTTATTTGATCGCCCCTCCTTTCATTGTTTTATGACCAAACAGCGTATAAAATTGAATGTTTGCTTTAACAATACCTGAAAATTGTATAAGACCATCGTGGTTGTCGTCATAATCTCTGAGAATTTCTTCTACATCTCGTGATGATAGTTTTTCGCCCATCTGGGCTAATACATCTACCAATTCTTCTCTGCTCAGACATCCGTCGTTATTTTTGTCAAATTTGTTAAATAATTTTCTTATTTCTGGATCTTCATCTTCAATTTGTTTTCGTTTTACAGTCATTACTACCATTTCTTCAAAGGTGACTTTGCCATCTCCTACCAGAAGATATAATTTCTCAATCACTCTAAACAAAGTAAATTCATTGTTCATATCACCTGATTCAGATTCTTATAGTTTTAAGAGGTTATATCATAAAAATTTGACTTTTAAACGATTATAATAGTTTTCATAAGTATTAAATAGTCTTTTAAAACATTTTTCTAAATACATTATTTTTATCTTTATGATATAGACTATTTCATAGAAGTGAACAAGAATGGAACAATAAGCCTGCAGAACCAATATGCCTTTACAAATCTAAGACATGTTTGGCAACAGTTTTGTTTCTCAGAGTTATGTCGAATATGTATTTGACGTCTCGACATATTTTTTTAAAATATTATCACTGATAATTTTTTCAAACGCCACAAAAAAACCCAATTTTTTAAAATCACTTTTTGATCAGAATCACTTTTTTACATTTGTTACATATATTTGATTTAAGAAATCTCTGACGACTTCTCTCGACAAAAATCTCTTATTTCTGTCTGCCACTTTGGTATCTTCGAATTCATTTTGATAAAAGTTTTCTGAAAGACAAAATGAGCTTGAACCGTATATCATTTTCCTTGAAACATGTTGCAGTGACGAGCAAAAACATCCTGAATGGCCGAAGAATGCCTCGAATTGCCAGTTTTACCTTTAAGTAGCTAGATTGTAATGCCATTGTGACGATATCACTGCAAGTTAATAATAGTTTCTGTTTTGTATTTTTGGACATATTCTAACGTTATATTTCAATATATAAGTTGATATAAGAAAACTTTATTAAAAGAAAAATTTCAACGCCGAATATGACCATTCTTGAGCATATTTCTTTACCATTAATGTCGTATTCTTTCAATAAATTTTGAACTTCTTCATCAGTGGGTGTACTGTTACCCATTCGTTTTAGAGCCTTGGCAAAATCTTCACCAGTGATATATCCTTTCTTGTCTCTATCAAAAAACTTAAATGCATCTCTGTAATCTAGAAATAGTCAGATATTATTTGTAGAGAAGATAAAGATTATGCAACATATATAAGGATTAACACTATGTTAAAATGCATTTAGGAACACAGACAATGAAAATGTCAAAAGCAGTGTCTACCACGTGAATGTAAACATAATTTGGAGAATACATAAATAAAAAAAATGTTCTTATAATTTTTTTGGGTTAAATTTACCGTTATAGAAACTGTGAATCACTTTGAAGTAAATATGATAAATCAATAGTTTTTTGTTTCTGTCTGTGATGTCTGATTTTTACTTTGACGGAATCCCGTTTGGCAATTTACACCAGCCACTGCATCGATTTCTGTTTGACAGGAAAAACACTAGATTTTACTAGTGAACAAAATGAGCTTAAACCGAATATTATTTTCCTTGAAACATGTGGCAGTGCCGAGCAAAAACACCCTGAATGGCCGAAGAATGCCTCGAATTGCCAGTTTTACCTTTAAGAAGCTAGATTGTAATGCCATTGTGACGATATCACTGCAAGTTAATAATTTTAGAAGCAACATTCTGGATTAATTCTCTGTTAAGATATGCTCTTATATTTTATAACAGCATATATCCGTTGACAGAGGGTTGCAACTCTAAATGAAAGGTTAAAGTTATCACTTTAATCATTGTCATTACAACTGAAGTGACATGCAGGGATTATCCACATTGTACTTGTGCTCTGATCTCTGTAATCTAGAAATAGTCAGATATTATTTGTAGAGAAGATAAAGATTAGTACACTAAAAAATATAAGAACATTTTTTTATTTATGTATTCTCCAAATTATGTTTACATTCACGTGGTAGACACCGCTTTTGACATTTTCATTGTCTGTGTTCCTATATGCATATTAACATAGTGTTAATCCTTATATATGTTGCATAATCTTATACTCGTTTTTTTTCTTAAAATTTCTAATAATTACGAAATGTGCAACGTGTGCCACAAGAGGATCATGAGCAGTTTACCACTTAAGAACATTTAGCTTCATTTGCAATAGAAGATTGCAAACTGAAAGATTTTACTCAAATGAAAGAGATTGGATAATCTGAACATATCCTTTCTTGACTCTATTGAAAAACTAATCTAAAGAAGCCAGATATCACGTATTAAGAAGATAAATGTGTCAAGAAGATGAATGTTCGTTTTTTATTTGAGACCAAATTTAAGAAAAGCTTTATGCAAATGGAGTCTGAATTCACTGTTTCTGTTTATTTATATTCAAATCTTCTGTTTGCCGCTAATGGGTCATGGAATTTTCAAATTTCTGCCTGTGTAGCATCTAATTTTCTATTTTCTGCCTGTGTAGCTTCAAATTTTTGAAATCTGTTTGTACAATTCATCAATATTTACACAAAATATTGACTTCAATGTGACCAGTGTATAGATTTTTATCTCCATTTAAAGGTGGACATTTTAGATACATAGTTTAAATAACAACTTTAAACTCAAATATCGGACATGAGAGAGATTATTTTCATTTATTTATAGTATTGATAAAATTTAATGACAATTAAGATATTACTAACTTTGAACACGTTACAATGTTATGTATTCCAATAAAACATTAAAACGAGTCATGATTGAAAAAAAATTATTATAAATATTGTACATTCCAAATATAAACGAATTTCCAGAAAACACATCTTATTGACGTCCTTATGTAAAACAATATTGTAAAGAGAGCACCATTTTTTGCCTATCTTTTTCCATATCCACCCAGGTATAATCCCGAAACTCCCCTATATCGGCCCCGAATGATGCCAGGGTTGATTTGGAAAATGACATGAAATGATCTTTTTATCAACTATACTGTCCGTAATTGTTTTAATAATGTAATAAATATTTTATTATGAATTCATTTAAGAAAGAAATAAATTCATTTCAGTAGTAGAAACTGAACATATTAATAGCTTGCCAGTACAGCCGAAAGCTGCAATAAACGTGACGATTCACAACGTAAAATCCATATTAGCCTTGAAATGGATTTACAATGTGTGTAAAATCTATATCAGCCATCGTATCAGAACTGA
The DNA here is from genome assembly GCA_032357055.1 of Geukensia granosissima. NCBI lineage: Eukaryota > Metazoa > Mollusca > Bivalvia > Mytilida > Mytilidae > Geukensia > Geukensia granosissima. The sequence goes on along the minus strand of JAULBM010069518.1, from coordinate 1,071 downwards.
AGGCATAATAATCAAAGTGAAATTTGTTTCATATTCATATTAGACATGCAGAAAAGAACGTATCTGTGCTATATATATGTGATAATATATATTTCTGATATTTTATAGCTTTAAACCAACAAAGGAGGCTAGTGCAATCATCAAATTAATGTTTGCTGTTTCTGACCTAAGACGAAGTAAACATGATGAATTCGTATTCTATAAATAAAAGTTCTCTAGACAGTCATCAGCAAATGGTTTAATATGATTTAGGGCATCTAGACTTTGCAATAATATCCGATCTATATCCAATAAAGCAGACTGTTATGGTATTTGAAATCAAAATTACAAACCATCTGAAATTACTTGAGAAATTATGGTACAATACAAAATGCAAAATTGCCAATGTTGAACCTAATATTAGGCTTACTTACAGTCTATTTCTACTTGTGTTAACGAGTTCATTGTCTTCGAGTATCTTACGTATTTATTTAAACTTGCAGCCTGAAAGTAAATTAAATATGCAATGGCACTGTACATGCAGAGGCACTGTACAATTTTTTGAAAATCTTCTACAAACATCTATAGATAAAAAAGAATTATCGGAATGGCTATACAAATATTTCACACCTTGTTGAGTACTTCGTGAAAATGCAAATGTACGATGCCAGACCTCACATCTTACACGTTACTACAGAGATTTTGTTCATTTGAATGATTTTGTAAAGATCTCAGCTGATTTTGATAGATCTTAATTTTAAGGTCTACATCATGGCGTTATTGGTCGTAATAAGAAGATCCATTTACCAGAAAAAAGATTGTTTTGCTGTATTGAAGCCTTTTTATTGTTTAATTATTTTCTTGGATGGCCCTGACACTGAGTAACACGTTAAGCGTCTTCAAAAAGATATGAAAAGCTTATCATTGCAGACCATCAGAACTTACGCGTTTTCTGGTGGGTTCCTTTATGACTTTATTAAAAGTACGACCTTTGAAAACTACACAATTGTATTTTGTAAAAAAAAAAAAAAAAAAAAAAAAAAAAAAAAAAAAAAAAAAAAAAAAAAAAAAAAAAAAAAAAAAAAAAAAAAA
>JAULBM010069507.1:0-10108 GCA_032357055.1 Geukensia granosissima | reverse complement strand
ACAATATAAAAATAGGAGATGTGGCATGATTGTCCATGAGACAGCCACCCACCAAGTGACAGTAGAATTTTAACTTCAAAAACCATTGTCTTGCAATTATTGAAAGCCATTGGCATGTGCAACAGTTTATTAGCCTTTTATTATAGATCCCAAAAGGTCACGTTACCCTTAAGAGAAAATTGTTAATATATTTTAATAAGAATTCAAGCACACCCACTCGGCTTATTCTATTAGCATTCGAACGAGTCCGTCTTATTTCTGTTGTTTTGAATTTTGAAGCATATTGACCCAATAATTTCATGGTAAGTGTAGGTTTCTGATCCGAATTGTTGCTCTTCGCATTATTTTGCGGGACAAAACTGTCTCGTTTTAAGTACTGTAGTATATTTATGTTTCGTGGATAGAAAATAAGGTTCACATGTGCCAATTGTTCGCGATCGTTTAATAAAACCGCTATCTGACATTAAAAGGCAGTTGTCCTCGAAGAAAGTTTATCCTTTTTGCCTTTGAATTAACATACTTTATTTCAATATCACATCAAAGAAAGGCGCAATAACACGGTTTGTTTGCATCCGTTTTTAGCCTCCTGGGTAAAAAACTCTCCCATACAAATTTCATTCGCCCTAGAGGTTATACCCCGTGTATATTAAACAGATATATCGTGACAGGGAGGGGTATTTGCGAAAAAAAATACCAGTAGCCGGAAGAAAAATTTCCCGAGCCGATAGGCGAGGGTATTTGATTCCCAAGACTGCATGGTATTTTTCGCAAATACCCCTCCCTGTCATAATTAAACTGAATATCAATTTTTACGTGACAAATGTTGTACGAGTTCAGGCTTTAAAGTGTCATTTATTTTGTCTTCCTTGTACTAGTTAATGGTGTCGTCTGACATTTTTTAACGTTTGGCAAATAATCGGAAAACTTCCGCTTTTCAAAATTGATTAATCACGTTACCTCATTTTGGCGATAAAGCAGAAACCTTCTGAATAAATGTTAGCGGGATGCCGCTCGCGAGGGGAAAAAAGGGATATACTTTTTGGCAAATACTACGGCAGAGGGTAAAAAAATGCATATTTTCCAGGCAAATACTCCGGCAGCTGTAAAATGGCCGAATTCGTTAAAATATGCATAAAATACACTGGCTGTGAACCAATCAGAATTCAGGAATCTTACATAAGGTGTAATTACTCCAAATATGATTATGCGTCGTTAAATTTATTCAATCAGAGATCTGTTCAATTACTTCTTCCATCCCACTGGATGAAATAATCATGGTTTAAATCCTCTGCTTACAATTTTCATGTTAAAGGCTTATTTCGTACTTTTAAAGTTTGCGAATCCTGTAGAATATTTAAACCGAAACATGCTATAAAAAACAAATAAAATATGTAAAATGCTCTTTTCTGGATCTTATAAAAATGTACGTGTAATGAAACATTCAACACAAAGAAAAATACTAACTTATATAGAAAATTACCAAGATTACAATGGTTAATTAAGTGTACTACCTACTGGCGATCCAGGTATTTTTTCTTTTGCAATATTTAAATCTAAAAAAATTAATACAATTGAGAAAGAAAAAAACATGTAGACCACTTTACCATGTATACATTTTATACAATATATTTCATATTTATATTTTCAAGGATCAATTTTAATAGTATGCTATCAATCTGAGTCCTTTTCATATTACCTCATCATCACTGGCTCTGCATTATTATGGCCAGATTTTTTGTAGTTAATATTTTGATAAGATCAATAATACTGCCAACAAAGAAAATAAACTCAGCAATCGATTAAGCGTTATTTCAACATTTTCTGTTTCGTTGGAAATGTGAACGAGTGCATAATCCCGAAGGTGTCCACCGTCGAGAAAAATGGCCAAAAGTCAAAATGTCACGTGACCCGGTTTTTGCGGTGAGAACCGACGCCATTATTGACTTGGCCGTTCGATATTCTGGTTCCCTGAATGTATACTTCGAATATATATGTATATGACGTAGCTCATACCGAATATTAATAGTCATATTTATCATATCGCGGCGGTCAGTTTTACTGGTGGTGGAAGCCGGAGTACCCGGAGAGAACCACCGACCTTTGGCAGGTAACTGACAAACCTTATCACGTGCGATGCGAGTTAAATGCAACCCATTTTGGTATGGTACAAACCCAGGCACGAACTCACGCTGTATAGGTGATAGGTTACACTGATCTGTACAGGTAAGTTTAAAGCAACTACCTAGCTATAGACTACTCGGCCACCAAGGCCCAGTAGGTTCGCTACTCAGTTTCTAAAAAAAGCTTTTTAAAAGGCTATTATGAATAGGTAGTGGTAAAATAAGGAAAGTAAGTGAGCAGAAAAAATGAATAGGTCAATGCGCTAATTTTGAGATATAAGGCATTTACATTTGGCGGGAAAGCTTATTTCTCTATATTGTTCATACACCAGCTACTAATTGTTAAAACAAATCATGAAAACAAAACAAAAAATTTAGTACGATTTTCATAATGTCCCATTCACTAACATAAAAATAAAAATCATGAAAAAATTGGGCTGTTGCTCAAAATTAGTATTGGTATTTAAATGGATAAATCTAGAGGATTCGGGAAAAAAAACTGACAAAAATTTTTAAAAATGACTTGTAAACATCTTTAATCTTTATAAACTATTTATGAACCGTTGCTCTAGTGTTGAAGTCATGTTATTTAGGTAATGACAAACTAAGTCAGCTGACTAAACATGGACAATACGAAATCCGGGTTGATTTAGAGAACTTCAGCGGTTCAACGGTATATCCAAAGTATTCAAAGTTTCTTGTGGAAGACGAATCAACAAAATACAAATTGACTGTCAGTGGATACAGTGGTACTGCTGGTAGGTAATTACAATTTGACAGTCAGTGGATAAAGTAGTACTGCCGGTAGGTATAATACTAACTCTAAGTCAGTGGATACAGTTGTTCTTCTGGTAATTATAGCATGAGGAGATTTGATATGATTTAATATGAGCCAAACGTGCAAATTACAACCATCTTCATGTTTCTCTAAAACATTTATAAAAGGACACATATCCACACCCTACGGCAAGGAGGAAAATGCCCCAAAATAATATAAAAGTATATATGATTTCTGTCTGGCCCTGCTAGACGGCAAAATCCATCTTTACGTTGACCGAAATGAAAGTAATACAATACAAGTTTACCAATGTCAAGTAAACATAAGGATAGTATAATATATGTACATTTCAAGGAGTATCCTCTCATCAGTAGAATTAGAACCAAAATTTAGGAAGTTCGAGATCTAAACATAGTAAAAGAGGTACTCAAACCAATAAAAATCAAAATAGGAAGCCAAATTCGACGGCACGGACAACTTCTTTGTGCAATACATTTCGAAGGCTTTCCGTAATTCAATGCTTTAGAATTTAAACAAATGCAGCAAATTTATAATTAATGACATTTATCAAATACAGCTAAATTACCATAATGCTAAAACACGATTATTGGCCAAATTAAAATACACTTCATCGTTTGTGTAGCTATAATCAGTAATTTCATATAATATGATATAATATTGCTTCAGCCTTAAAAATACGTATAAATCTATGTTTACAGGTGATAGTCTGGCTTATCATAATGGCCGACCATTTACTACCAAGGATAGGGACAATGACAGTTTCAGTGCAAATTGTGCTGGTGGTCATAGGAGTGGTGGTTGGTGGTATGGTAGCTGTGCCCATTCAGCTCTCAATGGACTTTATGGCACGAACAACCAATATAGTATTTATTGGTACCACTGGAAAGAAAATTATTACAACATAAAGAAAACAACAATGATGTTACGAAGAGTAAACTAATGAAAAGTAAAATACTCTGCAATCAACAATAAATCTAACGAATATGAATGAGTTAAAATATTTAGTATTAAGTATTGGTAAACGTCAACTCTGAAATCAAAGAGTCGATGACACTGCTTGTGGACCAAAGTTTCTTCAGTCTATTCTCCGGCCCTGAATTTTACTATATATGTTGCTTTACAGAAAAGATAAGGTACGACCACTTTGTACCCACCACTCCTGGAATATTAGCCAGTTAAAAAGATTAAAGTGGCGTAATAAATGTATAAAATCACTGAATAAACCTTTACAGTATGCAATTACAGTCCAAACCTCTACAATGGTCTAGTTTTTTTTTCCTTTTAACAAGACATGCTTTGGTACTGAAAGTATTAACGCACCCGTCTTTAGACAAGATTTATTTATACATCATGTGCATTAATTAAATACCTAAAAGATATAAAAATGAAGACTGAACGTGGACATTCTCTATATTTCCAAGACCAAAAACTGCTTGAAAAGTGGCATTGTCTTTCTTGATATTGCTGGAAAATTTAAATCTGATAACAATAGAAATAGTATTTTTACATTGTATGTGCTTATGACCGAGTGTTCATTAAAATCGGGTTGTTTCTTTTAGGGCCAATTAAGTTACTTATTCTTTGCAGTGTTCACTCAAATTTTTTATGTTCTGAGTTAGAATGGTTATGTTCTGAACCACTAGGTCGATGCCACTGCATGTAGACTAGAGATAATTAGAGATTATTAATAGTTTTCACCAGCTCCGTTGTCGTGTTTGATATTTTATTTTCCAAATTTACAGTATTTTAATTAGAACTCTTACCTCTTGTATAACACGTGAATGTCTTTTCCGCTGGGTTTGGTTGTATATTTTGGTTTGTGTTGATATGAATGCTGGTTAGTTCCGGATTTCCTATATTTTGGTTCTAATGCCAATGAAGAAAGGTTATTCATTGTATGTATAAAGCATAAAACAATTCATCTTTTTAACACACAATTGGTAAACTTTGCGGGATTGGCATTATTCCTTTTTTTGCAAATGGCAGCTGTCCTTTCAGCCGATTTGACTTTCCATTTTCGTTTGTTTGAAGATAAGTACTTCTATTATACTTTGTTTGTATATCGGTCTTCAGATGTATTGTTTCTAATGCATAAAACAAGGGGTTTCTCCTTTAACACGTGTCCAGCATAACATCTTCACATTATTTCACATTAGTTAGATATTTTTTATTCTGTTTGGAGTTCATTTATACATATGAAATATATGAATAATTCCACAATACTCTGTGTCAGGATTTTTTGGAGTGTGATTTTCGAGCTATATTTGATTGAATTTTCTATTTTTCATTTTTATCAAGAGAAAGAAATATTCCACTGTTAACAGGTTACATTTTATATGTTTAACACTTTGAAATAAGAATAAACAAACTATTATTTGCCACTTAATTACTTTACGGAGATTTAACGTTGAGGGTTGGCTATCTTCATTTTTGGCAGGGTCGCTTTATTGTGCACGTTCCTTTTGTTCGAACCTTCTATCGCGATTTTTATAAGAGGAATTACTTTCAAATATCCATCCAGGTGGGCCACAAAACATTTTTAAGTGTTATCTAATTCTAGTTAAATTACTTAATTATTACACTGCGTTGTTAATGTGTACTCCTGGTCTTACGCTAGCGCGTTCAAAGAACCACTATCGGCACAAAATTGCTGGTTTTACAATGTAAAATCCCCGGAGAGTATTAATATATATAAAGAAATTGTATTTGCTAAAAGTATCATTGCAAGTTGCTTGCACTTTTAAATGTACAAAATAAAAGCTATTGTATAAGAATACGGCAAACAGTGTGTCTTTCATAACCTTTTTCACCCTTTCAGACTTCCTCTGGCATACAGTATAGAAACATTTGCCAAATTATTTTTCATTAGTATGTATTTAATTCTGGACTTCTTCAAACATTTTTGGTATTAAAGGTTTTTCTGAAGTCATTCATTGTTTTTTGTTCTGAAGCCAATGATATTGTCAGGAAAATTGTTCTCTTAGTACATATTTATTTTCGTTAAAACTCTCCACGAACGAGGTCACTTATGCAAAGTTTGGTTAATTTCGATTGTTGGGGTTTGCTAGGAAATAATATTCAGCTTACACATATATTTCATTAACTTTTAGACATTTTGCAAATATGTTTACAAAAATATTCATAAATGTTAATAAACCAGTACGGTTTCCATAATAAAAACTTCGTGTGATCTCATGAAATACTCTGATGTTAGTGATATCGATTGCTAACGGATTAAAACAGAACCTTTGTTGATGTTCTCAAAAAGGTAAAACAGCTTCGTATAACAATCAGTGGCGTAGCTAAGTTGAGACTCGGGAACACGTGCTGTCACGTTGTTTTGAAAAACAGACACAAAGCGTCGGAGAAAGTGGCTGTTTGCAAAATTAGCGAAACATTATCGTATTTGTTAAGAATACACCGAGACTTGTATATCTACTCTGGCTTAACTTGGACCCATAACTAATGTATTATTAACAGTACTTTTATTTAAAACTTTTTGAAATTTTAAAAACACATTGGTTTTTTTAACCCTGTACTAATAATGCAGGACTTTGAAATAGCTCTATACGTTCCATATAACACGAAAACCAGGACTAATGTGAATGTAGGGGTGCAAACTTCTGAAATGCAACAAGCAAAATTGCACCAAACTGTATATGGGAGTAGTAATTCTTGAGTTACTTACCTTAGTCCAAAACTCATAATGGCAAGCACAAACGACCTAACGTTATTGAATGACATAAATATGGATTCGTTTTTTCAAATCTTTAAAATTTTCAAAATCCGAAAATCTAAGATTTCTTTTTAAACATGTGTTTAAAATCCATCATATTATTTAATGTAGCTATAAGCAGTTGAGTCTTTAAGGAAAATAGTTGAAAAATTAAGCAGTTTTCTTCAAAATTAAGCTTGTTTATAATGTTGATTTTTAAGTCATGTATTCCTGCAATTTTCTTGTCAACTTGATCACATTTTTGGGTGTCAAGGTGAAGTCCTTGAATTCAACAGTTATATTAGTTGTAGATATATGACCATTATTTTTTTATTATCTTTTATTAAAAGTTAACTCAAACACAACAATGGAGATGTGGAATGATTGTCCGTGAAACAGCCAAATTTAGGTATGCTATATGTACATTTCAAGGAGTAACCTCTCATCAGTAGCATTAGAACCGAAACATAGGAAGTCAAAGATTCAAATATAGCTAAAAAAGCACTCAAATCCCAACAAAGCGAAATGGGAAGCCAAATCCGACGACAGGAACCACTACTAAGTGCGTTACATTTCAAGGCCTTTCCGTATTTTCACATGAATAACAGTTGAAATTAAACTTGTACAGGTCTCAGTACGGCCTTCAATAATAAAGTCTATGCTGCAAAAGCTGTAAAAGTTCCCAAATTAAAAAAACGTGAAAATATTCATAAAACACGAATAATGGCACACAAATTAACAATTGGTGACTTTAATTTAAGCAAATTTAAAACACTTGACTACAAGTTACTGGCTTCTAACATGCACATTAGGTATGTGGCGGGGTAAAACCAGTTTGTGCGCGCTCAACATCCCCCATAACCAGGACAGTTGATTGACAAAACAAAAATAAATACACACGATAAAATCAGTTTGAATGGATTAAACACTTCAGATCAATAATGAAAACAAACAACAAATACAATAAAAAGTTATACATGATATAAAGTTATGGCCCTCGAAAGTGTGCTCGCAGTTGATGAATGCTAGTTTACACCAAATAGCAATCAATTAGGAAACAAGTTTTCTTTAACTACGGTTTCAATCAAAACACGTTCAAATGTTTATTGCTTCTAGAGGGTAATCCCCACGGAACAACCTACAGGACATTTTGGTGTTGGGGACCTTTGGTGACAAAAACTTTTTTGTGACAATTTTTTTGTGTTTCCACTTCGTTGTAAGTCTAGCTACACCCATGACAAATTAATGTATTAAGCAGGAACCGTCCGAGTTTTTTACATTTTTGCCGGAAAAATATCTGACCAGTTTAAACTTAAAGCTGGTCCGGCATTTGCACATTTCAAAAAATATTTGGCTGTCATAATGTTCTTGTATGACTGTGTGAGAAAAATACTAATTCCCCTGAAATTCAAATGGTTGTGCCTGAAGTAACCCACTAAGCATTAAAAAATATCTCCTTTTGAGATATTTTGTTTAAAATATATCTGTCAATACCTTAGCACTTTTATTCATTTAGCAATATCATTCCGAAATTTTGAAACTAAATGCCAGTTACGCAATTGTTAGATACTGAACAAGATCTACCGGTATATAATCATCAACTTCTTTCAAAAAGACAAGACGGTAAAAGAATATTGTATATCTAAAACCAACTCTTAATTAGTCTCTTGTTCTTCGGAGTTTTATTTCTCTTCAAGAAAATTTTAAAAGCTACTATTTTCCGGACTTCTTTTCGAAAGCTTGCCAATTTTCAGGCATAGTTCGTGTGAGGTTTAAATCTATGACGCTATACCAAAAAAGTACCGTCAAACTAGTTGATTCAAAATACAAGTGTATCAAAGTGGTTTAAATATTATACAGCTTTGAAAGAATGGTTATCAGGTAGTTCCTTTGAACCTACTGAGCCAATCGCTTCCTAATTTTGGTGAAATCGCTAAAAAGACTTCTCCTACCGAAGAACCTATTCTTTTCGTCAAAAACGTTACTGTCTTTTCATGTACTGTGCAGTTTAAATAGACATCGGTCTCTTGCGCAAAGTATGTTATTATATTATATTTTAGAACAATGCTGCTGTATTATTGTTACTAGATGGTCTGTTGCTAGACTGTTAGTCCCTGATTGTTATGCAGTAAGCTTTGTTTGAATTATAATGCTATGTAGATGCAAGTGTCATCATTTGCCTTCCACTTTCAGTATATTATATTTTTGTCACCCGCAACGTATATCGCAGAAGTAGCGACAAAATGATTATGATTTTTTTACAGCTTCTTATTTCTGCAACTGCTTGACTAAGAAGTAGTTAAAACCTTAAAAAAGTATGTCAAATAGTTTAAAATAATCTCATTTTGCTATTTTACATTTTTATAAATGTTTTCCCATCGGTATAAAGGGGAATTTTCACAACGGTTCGTTATATTAAGTCCAGAAATTTCATCAAAAATAATAAAATATATTTTTACTACTATTTGAAGATGTGTTTACTCATTTTAATTGACAAAGTAGTTGTAAAGTTTTTTTTGTGGGGAGACGCTTGCTTATTTTTTAAATCAGTTAAGATAAGCTTACATATATTGCAATCAAATTTTTGAATTTATATATCCAATTTATACATTACAGATAGAAATTATTTTCAAGGTTAAAACCACTATTGAAAATATAATAAGCATGTTAACAGAGTTGCTACGCGAGCGCATTATGATACGACTGCAGCACATTGAATTGTTAAAGGTGAAAAAATTTTCCTTTGGGTAAATGTGGGCACGGTATTTTGCTTGACACAGTAATGTGTTGTACACAATAAAGTTCTGGACTCAGTTAACATGGTTAAGTGATGGACACCGTTATTTGACTGTAAAAGTGTTAATTTTGACCCGCATTATCCTCAACACTAGTACTATTTATGCATCAGTTTTCATAACGATCGATTTCAAAAAATCATAAAAATCGGACGAAAAATAAAGTTTTTCGACATTATAATAAATTAAATTTTTCCTCACTTTTAAGCAAAAAAAAAAAGATAAGTGATAGAGAAAATCTGTTGACAAATTACTGATAGCTCCCAGTGAAACTAATCAAATGAAAAAATCCCATCAAAATCTGACGAAAAATTAAATTTTTCATATTCAATAAAATAATGCAAAACTACAATTTTCGGCCAATTTGACCCCTTTTATCTTGAAAACGGTATCAAATGAAAAAAAAATTCCATCACGTTGAAAAATAAAATTTCTCCTTACCTGTGAAATCATCTTTTGAGCCACGTCGAATTCTTTTAAATTAAAAACGGTCAATACTAGAAAAAATGTGAAGTAACATTTGTTCTCTTTTCAACAAGGAATCATATAAAACAAACCCCGATAAAATCAGATGGATAATAAAAAATCAAAATCTCATAACTTTTCATTTTCAGACTAAAAATGACTTCATATATCACGCTAAAAATCTCCTAAAAACCTCTCACATTTCAATTAAGGA
>JAULBM010069496.1:0-10108 GCA_032357055.1 Geukensia granosissima | reverse complement strand
AAACTGACTGCCGCGATATGACTGAAATATTGTTGAAAGTGGCGTTAAACCCCAATCAAACAAACAAACAAACAAACTTTATTTTCAGTTTAATTATTTCTGTAGAAAAGATTGAGATGGATCTTCTTGTGTGTTCTCAAATGCTCATAAATAAGTGACGAGAATGTATATTTAACTGCTAAAAATATTATCTTTGTATGGCTATTGTATTCCAAACATTATATAGCCATGATCTGTCTTTTACCAACAATTGCAAAAGTTTTCAATTCAATATAACTCATGCCATGAATAATTGAATTTTTTTTAGTCTTTATAATCTAGCTTAAGGGAATAGCATTAAATGAACAAAGAAGAAAGACATTTTAAGTTCTTCACACACGCTACCTTTTTTTTTGTTAGACTTCCTTCAGTTTTGATCAATACATTACAATTTGAAATGAGCAAAACAGAAGGTCTGATTATTAGCCTCTTGCCTGATGATGTATCTTGTGTAATATATTTCCATTACACAAAAGAGCAAAGCTGTTTTAACCAATCTAAACATGTCTGGCAAAGATAAAACCGTGATGTTCATGGTCAAGGTAAAGTGAAAAAAATGGGTGGAGACCAAAATACATTTTTCTTTCAAACAGCAATGCCCAGATAAAAATCTGTCAAAAATCCTGCTAAGTTTTTAAAATTGTCCTGAAAAGTAGCACACCTGGGCTGTTTGGGCCTGCTGATGGATGTGCCCCCTGTTGCTGCAAGAGGATGCTCTGTTTTGTAGTGTGCTTGGTTTAAGATCATTGTGGCTATATTATGTTATAATTGTGATCTGTGCTTCATGTTGTTAAGTCTGTTATGTATTGTTTTCTATAAATAGATTTTATTTGTATTACCAAGAATTATTTATTGTGACTAATTATTAAATTATAATGTTGACAAAATAAACAAATATGGATATTATGTCCAGTTTTTCATTTACCCATAAATGTTCTGAAGATAATTTGAATTAGATTGTTTTTAAATCTTAAAAATATCCTGTGAGCCAGAATATGAAGCTTTGCAGCGAGTGAGCATATTGAATGAGTCCAAAGCTTCAAATTCTGATGAATAGAGTTATATGATACAATATCTAGACATTCAAAATTCCCATAACAATGAATGATCATTCAGCTTTTATAGTTCTTTTATAAAATCTTCCAAATTTTTGTAGGAAATATCTTGCAGCATTCCATGAGTCTTGATATTTATTGTGGTTACTCCTTTGGTTCACCTTATACATAGTTAAAAAATCTATTGTATTATAAATTAGTATTTACAAATACACTGTACCCATATTTTATTTTTAAAGTGTCATCATGTTGACGTCAATAAGGTCTTTTTAGTCAATTACCCGAAGTATTATATAGATATAAAAAGATCTTTCAACAAAAAATTCCTTACATCACAGGTAGATCTTCAACATCATTTAGATTAACAACACTAGTTGGATGGAAGAAGCTTTGAAAACTATATCCATTACTTGGCCGTCACATAAACTGGCAAACAATCTAATATATAGGAAGGTAAAATTTCTGTTAGTTGATTGTGTTGTCAATTTTTTTTGTACAAAATAGTGCCTGGATTTAAAAAATCATATATCAAGATTTTGGGAAGAAGTAATTTTCAACATAGATTTTGGGAAAATGTAATTTTCAATATAGATTTTGGGAAGATATAATTTTCAACATAGATTTTAAGGAAGATGTAATTTTCAACATAATTTTTTGTGTATATAAAAGCCACTCTTTTGTTTAAGGAAAGATCACATAAAAACTTTTAAAAAATGGCAGTAAGAGATAATATGATGTCAAGCATGGCTTTAACTACTGCAACAAAAGTCAATTTTGATGTATCCTCAGTGGATGTGATTCAAGTTTTAGAGATATGTTCAGCATGCTGATATAAGCACAACGAAGGATGATGATACAACTTTAAATGTCTTACACATTTACTAATTAGTGGCAAAGATCTCTTTAAAAATGCACAACATCTCTGGTTGCCAGGTCCACCATCTTTGTTCTTGGAGCTCCTAAATTGGTTGTATGAAAATTGGACTCACAGTTTTCCTGGGTCGTTGGTCCTATTGTAAGTGCAAAATTGACCAGAGATCATTGTTCTTGTGTTAAGAACAGCTTTTCCCAAGCACAGCCTCCTTTCTATATTGCTAGAAGATGAGCTTTTGGCTCCATGAAAGCCTGACAACAATTTTCAAAATGAAGAACAGCAATAAAAGAATCATTAACTTGCAATTTTAACTCCCCAGGTGTAGAACAGGACTGAGAAATGCTGTTGTCTGTCCTTTGCATGGAATCTGTCCATCTAAATTGTGAGTGCACAAACCATATTACTTTTTATATGACCAAAAACAATTGCACAAGACTGCAAGACCAAGCCAATGACACCAAACCACAAACCCCTATACAACTAAGCCCATGGCCCAAATCATAACTTTTTACCTAAATGAGCAATCAAGTTGCATGCCTGGCATGTGTTTGGTCTTTTCAAGGTAAATGGAATAACATATGATACAAACACAAAACCGTATTGTGGATTATTTTCATGCACCTTAATTTAGTTTTAAATTTTTCAGAGGTATTCATTTTGGCATCTGAATGAAGTTCGTAAAAAAGTGAAAGTTCAGGACCTCATAGAATTCACATTGTGAGGTATGCTACATTTCCATAATTTAGCAAAATGGCAATAAAGGAAATCATTTATCATTTTATTTTTTTTATTACACACAACACATATGACATAAAGTGATCATAAAACAGAAATAATACAAAGCTACTATATGCAGTAAAAGCACCAGAAAACTATGTACAACATGGTATAAGGTGCCTGCAAAAGATTTCAACAAAAATAATTGGCACATATGCTTATTGGTAGGAAGTCATGTTAAGGACATTTACAAACTTAGACATGAAACAAGTGTAAAATTTCAATTTAAACATCAAATTTCACAAAACACACATATTGTATCTCGGAAGATATAAAATATATGTATAACCTAGTTTCTTCTAAAGATATGGGTGAAATTTATAGATAAAGATAAACATGTAACTTTTAATTGAATTCTTTCCTGATAAACACTAGTAGAATTGGTTTTAATATGAATATCAAATTCAAAATGCTGTTATATTATGTCAAGTAAACTTTCTCTTGTAACTGTATTAAATAAACAACGCATTTGACAAATTTGACTGGCCAATTCACCTATAGCAACATACAATACATCCTTACTGTTTTATGATTAATTTCTTTTAAGCTAAGATATGACTATACCAGACTTACAAAACTGCAACTGTAAATGATGTAACACTTATCCTAAACAGATTCGTACTAATTCTATGGATGTCATATATATCAGATATGGTTATAAGTACAAATTAATGCCCCTTCTTTGTATTAGTGATTTAATAAAGGGGCCTTGCTGGAATGTTAAAGATTAAAAATTATGGGATGGGGGTGGCCTATACTCTATTGGGTAAAATAAAGTCATTATTAATTAAACTTGCCTCACAACCTAGTCTTAATTATCACATGTTGACATAAATATCCTTTTTTTAAACTTTTGGAACAGAAAAATTTCTTTCACATTTTTCCCTTCTTTCAAAAACATGTTTAAGTACAGTTGAATTTGCAGTCAATATTTACTCTTAACTGATAGTTTCATGAAAGAAGTATTTGTAAATAAGTATGAAAACCATATTTGAGCATACTCATTTAGACTTTAAGACTGTCATCAATTAATTTTACTATATACTATTCATATGTGCTATTACTAGTTATAATTTTATCAATTCTGAATAAAGTAAAAGTAGATTTGGACTTACCACTGTATTAAATGTCGGAAGATAGTGTCACTTTAAGAAAACAGATACAATGTATCTATGGCAACTGTTGACATGGAAATACAACTAGCAATACATGGCAATTATAAATAACAATAGTATAAAAAGCTATATACATTCAAAATAGACTCATAATCATTACTTAATTTACACATGATTAAGTAAATATTGTTTTAAACAAGGTTTGGAGAAATAATTTTCTATGTTAAATAACCATTGAAATATGTAAATGTTAGGCTGAAACTGTTTAGAAATCTTCAAACATGAGCATTTTCTATAAATAGTTTAACTTTTTTCACAAACAGTAAATCTTTTTTTTCTATTTCTAGTTACGAGAATAAGAAGAGAAGGGAGATAACTGTCAAAATTGCACCACTTTAGCAAACAAAAAACTAATATTTTGGTTTCAAAAATTAAAATTTTTCTGAAAAATAAAGATAATTGTAATGAAAAAAATAATTATACCTGTGAATATTGTGGGAAATTATTTCAAAAGATGCACCAAAATATAAATTGCCATGGCAGGTTTTTAAAGTAAAAAAATATATATTAAATTTTTCACACACAAGCTTAAAATTATTCTTTACTCTAAAAGCTTTTGTAAAATAACACTTAACAATATAATAAATTTATTTCATTTGTGCATGAATATTACAAAAGCATAAATAAAAATGACAAAGTTATCAATAAAACTGTATGAAAGTATTTATTTACAAAGGTGTTTCAAGACCAGTAATTGCAGATATTCATTTTGTTCTTATTTTAGGAATTCAGACTGGTTTTTTCTTGTAAATGATGTAAAATGTAAAATGTAAAACCTAATTTTGGAAATTAATTTGCAACCATAGTAAAAAAAAACATAAAACTGACCAAAAACAAGGAGAATTTTTAAATTGGATTTCCAATGTCAATCATCATGAGATTCAATATTACTGCAATACCATATTATTAAATGATGTAAGAGTAAGCTACTATACTCATCACATTTTTCTCTTCACCCTTCATGGTAACATTGTACAATTAAAAATGCAAATTGTGAAATAGCAGGATACAGTTTATGGATAACTTTGTGTTTCCATAAAAAATAATATCATGAATATGATAATCAGGAATATGAGGTATACATGTATATAACAAAATTAAAACAACAAACTGAAATAAATGTTTATCTATAAACCTCTCTCTCTCTCTCTCTCAGTGGTGAAGTAGAACTTTATGTGTACTTATCCTCAGGAGAATTTTTCGTCAAATTATGAAAAATTAGGCCTAAATAAGTTCAATTTCCACAAATGAAACATTTTATTCACCATAACAATAATTTGTAAACAGGAATTCTTCAATTAAACAAACAAAAAAGTCCTTTTCATACATACAATATTTGGTAAATATAGGAGACTTTTATCTTAAATGAGATACTTGCCATTACCAAAAACTCAAGGTGTCTTTACATAATGCAACTTTTTGCCTAACTTGCTTCAACATATATATACTTTCAACATGTTGGAAAACTCTGTCAAATGATAAATAAAGGATTGAATATGTCCTATTGTTTTATCCTACTTCTGATGACATCCAACAACTGTATTCCCCATATATTAATTACCCAGGTTGCTTAAAACTTCAGATTGGAATAAGCAACAGAATTTTACTAAGTCTGTTTTAAAATATTTTATGTTTCCAAAGTTTAGAATAGCCTGAAATTAAAGAGTTCTAGTTTCCTTAAGTTGGTTAAGGAAACTAGAACTCTTTAATTAAATGATTCTTGATATCAAATTGTCATTTTCTCTAATCTTTTTCTGTTCTTTGATCTTATAAAGTTTTGGAATAAGGATAGTTGAGTGGACACTTAAAGATTTAAAACAAAATTAAGGTGAAGGGGGGTATAGCAGCAGGGATGTTTATTACTGGGAATACAAATTTTGTAAATCAGAGTTCGTCATTCCATCCGAATCTTCCAATATTGACAAAAAATATTGGGATTGTGTAAACAACCATGAACATTCAACTTATGTTAAAATATTTGCTCAAATAGTTGGAGAAAAGGTAGAACCATCTAAAAATGTCTTATAAATAATAAAATTTAGAAAATATGTTGCAAGTTGTTTTCAGGGATGAAATTTAAGGCCATGATCAAACAATGGAAGGCAATTACAATAATATATCAGACATTGATTATAGAAATATGACACTCATATACAAAATGCTTTATAAATTATTATAATGAAATGCCAAATGTATGAGATTTAATGGTGATCAGTCAAATGATTTAATGGAAAAATTATATTCTTAAAAGTGCATAAAATTACATTGACCAACCATAACATTTATATTGTACAACAATGTTCTACATGTAAGCATTGAGTTACAACACAGGACTTGGTCCCTATTCCACAACAATCTCTTACTACAAAGAACTGACCAACTGAGATATTTACCTAAAAAAAACTGGCTACAGTGTTAAAACCATTTCAAATCAAAGCTAGTATTCTTCTCTTGATTTCCTCAACTGAAAAATCTACAAAATCAAAGAATTTGATTTTGAATATTCCAGGAAAGTCTGAAGTATGTAAGCTGTCTAAGATTGAATTTTTTTGACACTTAAGCCAGATTTTTACTATTTATAGGAAAGAAAAAAAAATTCAATTTCTTTAAACTGCAGCTAATGAATTACTTTAGTCCTGTTGAAATTTTCTGTATCATGAATGAAAATTATTATAAAAGATTTGAGACTGTTATCTAAAAATCAAGAGGTATGAAATTTGGTAGATCCTGAGTTAATAAGGTTTCAACTAAAACATAAAAAAATCTGAGATATTCCATATGGCTTGCATCTTCTACTGGTTCCATTGTTTATGGCACAACAAAAAATAATTGGTGTCTAATGGCACTATTTATAAACTGGCCATCTTGAACATTTAAGAAGAATCCAAACCTTTTTATTTTCAACATTAAATATTGCATATAAATGTAAATCCTGAATTAAATATTAGTTTCTTAAAAAGGTTATGACAAAATATGTATAAATAGTTATAAAAAGAATCCCTTAAAATTTCTCAACCTTAATCATAAGCCACTAATAAATTCTCTCTGGTTATCTAAAAACAATTATTGAGTTAGTTCTATACCAATGCTTGTTTATGTGCTGTTATCCATACTATGAACTCAAATATAACCTTTATTTAGACTTTAGAAGGTATGATTTATTATAAAAGCTAATACATGACTTCATATAATGATATCATAGTGGAATAAATATTAACATAACCAACCCAAAATCTATTAACCTTAAATACTGACTTCAGAATTGTATACAATTTATTACATTCATTAATTCTTACTTGAAGCAAGTACTGGTAATATTAAATTTACAGAACATTTAAAGACTTGTATCAAAAATTTAATCTTATTGCTCCACACTTCCCATGTATCACCTACACATAATACCTTTATATCTGATTCTTCATACATCTAACCAATAAATTACCCCGTTCCTCATTTAATCATTACATTTAAATTAATTGTATAAACAATGTGAATGACAAAAATACAACTCATGGAACAATTTTTTCTTAAAAGTTAATTAATTAAAGACATTCTCTGATGTAATCTTTCTTTTATTCTTTCTTTTCTTCAGCGACTTCTTTCACTTCATCTTTAGGAGAGGCAGGTTTTTCTTTGTCCTCTTGTTTGGCTTCTTCAGCCTCCTCTACCTATAATACATGTACAACTTAAGCTGTAATTACTGTATGAATCACTGTTATCAAAATAGGGTGATTTTTTCAATATTAATGCATGGTATTTGAGATTTTAACAGTTGAAAATGTTAGAATAATCAGAATGGTTCAATAAAAAAGAGCTCGAAAATTAAAAAAAGGGCAGACAGAAACTTCATGTCAGACAAGAGGGAGGCCAACAAAATGAAATAAACATAATACACAAACAATACTCTGAAAACTAAGCTGGAGTAATATGAACACCATGAAAATGAGAGTGAATTCAGTTGTCCTAAAGGGGTAAGCAATTCCTGCTCCATAAGTGTCAACCACAGGTTCATGCCTTGCTTTGAATCATATGATTACAGGTGCAGGTGACTTATGATGCAGGTTATGAGGTTTCTGAAATACCAGTTCTCTCTGGCTTCCTCAACAAATTAAACTGATCACAAGGATATAATTCTTGACTACAGACATAAGTGTTAATTCCATATGATCAGGTTGAATTTAATTGGATAAGAATGATATAAACTTATCATCTATTATTATAACCATTTGTAATCAGGACAGAAGTGAACAAGATTCAGTTTTTTAAGTTGAACATCCTTTGTTAACAGTTTAAGTTTTAAAACTGTAACAGGTTAAATACACACTAAACTGGCTCTGTTGGTAGAAATATACTTAGTTTGTAGAATGTTTTACTGCTGTTTAAAAGTTCTTAGATTTGATCATGATGGTGCAATAGCAGGAGACATATCATGTTTTATCGTTATAATGATTCCTAACCTGGTACTGAAAGTTGTCATATTTAGAGAGCTGTCAGAGTTTGAATTTAATAAATTATTATGCCTCAAAACAAAATTCCCTGAACTCTAAAAAAGTTAAATTAAGGGAATTTAGTAATGACATGGAAATCTCTCAAACACTGTTGAACTTACGTTACTTAAATATTCAAGGACTTATTAAAACTGTTTGATTTAAAGAACTATTTGGATAATTGAGGTTTAAACTAATGCAAACATTGTAGAATGGACTGGAAAAGAGGCTCAGGGTAACCATTGCATTTAAGTCCTTCAAGTTCAAGTGGTATACAATTAAAGAGAATAATATTATCTATTTACATCTTTAGGTTCTGGTGTTGCTGGTTTTTCTTCTTTGTCTTCTGGTTCCTTTTCTTCACTTTTCACAGTTCTACAAATCAGAAATCATTACTTCCTCAACATAACTAAAAAAAATTGTCAATTAAAGAAATATTACAGTCTGCCAAAAGTTAAGCATCACCTTGGTTTTGATAATATTTATTTTTTGGACAGACAAAAAACGATTTAGACATTTAATTTGCTGGTAAACCTTTATTTCTTTATTAAACATGAATCAACAACCTTTATTAAATCGGTGATCTGAATTGAGAAAGGACATTTAGGGTACATATTGGCCAAATCAAAAAAGGGTGAAAAATCAACAACACAAAAGACAATTTTAAGTTTCACTTTGAGATCTTTTTTTACACTTTTTTCAAAATGATACAAGAATAACTTTTATTCAGATGAATTATGAGTACATCAACTGTCATTTAACAGTATGATCGTTAGTATCTGGTATAACCTCCACACTTCCGGTTGTAATGTTCAACACGCCTCATCATTCCCCTGACCAAACGCCGAAGCCTATACTGTGGAAACCTCTGCCTTTCGGCGATTAGATCAACCTGTAATTCATTCAGGTTTTGACATTTCATTTGTCAATGATTGATTTTATGACCAATAGTGTCCCATACATGTTCAATCAAGTTCATATCCGGTGACATGGAGGGCCATGGAAATGTTTCAATGGACTCTGCTTCAATAAAGTCCCTCTGTCTACAAGTGCATGATTCGCAAAATGAGGCAAAACATGGCTGTCATCTCGTTATTTTTGGCCATTCAGGGTACCATCAATAACCTGTAACCAAAGCTTACAGTCATTTGAAAAGCAGCCCTAACCAGTTACGTCACCGCCACCATATGCACTAGTTTCATGAACGTTGATGCTGTTCAGTGCTGTATTCCGTTCCCTCCAAACACGCTTTCAAGCATCCACAGGCTTCAACAGGAACTGGCTTTCATCAGACCAATGATTTCGCTTCCAACTCAGTAGGTTCCAGTGACGGTGGTGTCTAGACCACTGTAGGCATGCTTGGTGGTGTCTGCGAGTTAATTCTGGGCGTTTCACTAGTCTATGAGCGCACAAATGAAAACTATGCAGGTTGCGAACAACAATTCTTACACTTATGCAACCACCAATCATCCACATACCTCTCATACCTGTTTACTCCAAAATTGGCTGCTATTTGGCAATTACTTAGGCCTGCACTGTTCATGCCAAGCGCTTGCACTCATTTTTTGTCTTACAATTTCAAAAAGCTTTTTCAAATAACCATTAAAGCAAAGATGCACGTGTTATCAGTCAAAACAATTTTGTGTTAAATTTGAAAGCATGATTTGGGCGAAACAGGTTTTTGAAACCTGATTTAAATGT
>JAULBM010069495.1:0-19843 GCA_032357055.1 Geukensia granosissima | reverse complement strand
CCCCCAAAATAACTTCAGAACTGATCACGGAACACATCAGACATTTTGTCCAGGAAGATTGTAGTTTGTCAGTCAGGCAAAAATTTTACCTGCCAGGACTTTTGGACCGATAGTGCATACTTCACATGACAAGCTTTTCTCTACCTTGCATACATACGATCAGACATGTTTTTTTGACACAATTAAACATTGCTGGTTTTGACTGTATTATTTTTTCCAATACTTGAAGATTTTCTCTAAATAAACTTTTGTTAAAATCAAGGATGGTCTCTCACAAGTCCTTCAAATAATGGGCCGTTTACTCTCATTTCTATGCTTATTCTACTGGTTTGGAGGTATTTTTCATTATTCATGTTACTCATATCAACATCTATATAAAATTTGGTATTGGCAAAACTTTCTTAGGACTGGCAGAACTGACTGGCATGTCAGACCATACTTATACAGTGAAACCTGTCCACACCGAACCCCTTTTGGACTTGAAGAGATGTTCGGTTAAGACAGGTGTTCGGTTTAGGCAGGTTAAAAACAAATGTTAACTTGTATAAAGGGAATTAAAGATCAGTCTGGTTAAGATAGGTTTCCAGTTTTCTCAGTGGTCGGCTTAGACAGGTTTCATTGTACATGTATGTCTGACAGATATGACAGATAAAAAATATTTCAGCAACTCTAGTTGTAAATTTTCCAGTATATGTTGATTCATACAGAATTTGTAATATCATGTTAAAACATCTATATCAACATCTTATAAATATGAAAAACTTAAGAGCAACAAACTTAAATGTACTGGTATTTGGATTCTAGTTAGCTATTTCTTCTTAGTTCTAATAATTAGCAAAATCATTCTTTAGATAGACCTCTGTCTGAGCATGTATAACTTTCTGTGTCCTACATATTTTTTTTTCAGTTCGTGATGTGGAACAGAAACGACTGAAAGATGCTTTCAAACGATCGTCTACATTTGGAGGATCCATGACAGAGGCTATGTTTGCTAAGGAGGTTCTGGGAGATGGTGTACCACCTGCCATGTCTAAGGTGAGTTTTGATCAAGTTTAGGATCTAACTGAGTTTTGATCAAGTTTAGGATGGAACTGAGTTTTGATCAAGTTTAGGATCTAACTGAGTGTGGATCTTTTTGTTTTTTTTTTATAGAATATTTATATTTATTCATGTTATTGTTACTACTTATTGGGGTTATTTTTGCATTTACTTGTTAGTGTCTTTGATTGTTTGTTAAATTGTTGAAGCACTCAGGCCCTGTTTTGAGTAAAAAATTCTCACCAAATTACCAAAAACTGATCTTTATAATGTCCCCTTTAATGAATAAACTGTTAGGTTAGTAAGTTGATCCTTACAGAGTTTTATCAGCAAACTGCAGTTACATATTCAAAAAGTATTAAAAATACTTATTTTGTGTAATTGTATTAATGCAGGTAGCAAAAAAAAAGAAACAAATTTTGGAAATAGCATTAAATCATTAACATCATATTTGATAACGGTTATCTTTGTAAGAATACAGTCCACTCAAAGGTAGACTCTGCAAATCAACTTTATTAGGTAAACTCATGTGTATTGAAGCTTTTTTCATATCATTTGATTTAAACATATTTGTATTTCATTATTTTTCAGCTGATTTTCAAAGGTTTTGGTGGGTCAGCAAAAGGACTGAGTTATAAAGATCTTATTAGTGGACTGGTTGTTTTAACCAAAGGCACCAAAGAAGAGAGAATTAAATGTAAGAACAAGAAACAAGATAATGAATGTAAAACACATATACTACATTGTAGAATGACTCAAGGCATGGGTCACACTGTTGAGTTTTTATCCTGTTGGACATACTGTATTCTAGCTAGGATTTCAGGGCAGATGAACACAAATGCACAAAAGGGCACTTTAGCATGATTTCATAACTTGAAAAGCATGAAAGAGTAAAAATTAAATTGATGACCTAAATTTTCAAATAACCTGTTATTTTTGGTCCAGATGAAGTTAAATTAGAATTCTGTTACATTTACAAACATGTTCAGCTTCTTAACCCTTTATTTTCATTGAAAATAAGCTGTTTTGCATGTAATTGCAAATTTGGCATTCAAAGGACTGAAAGGGAGCACCTAAATAGCAGAGGGGTGCCACGCTTCTCAATTTTGGGTAAGCTGTAATACTGACATATCATTTTCCAGATTTTTTTTAGGATCTCAAAGGCAAATTTTTATATCTCCTGCTAGCTGAGCTCCTCTATATATGTTAAATTACTATAATTTGATGCAAGATGTTTGACATGAACTTATCACAACTTGCATCTCAAAAAGACGAAACCAAGGTTTTGAAGTGTAATATTGGCCAAACAGAATACAAAAAAATAATATTTTGTTTTCAGTATATAAAATATTGTTATGGTTTATAGAAAAATGCTACTATTTGATTGGATAATTAGCCGGGAATGTGAGTATATATACCCGGCTACAGCCGTATACATAAGATTTCAGAAATAAAATGGCGATTCCGGCTTTCGCTTCGGCATTTCAGACTTCGATTACAGGTCATGCAGGCAATAATGAGCTTCTTACTTTCAGTTTTACCCTAAATTTATTTTATTCGTGCATATTGTGTCTATATTTTGCATTTTGATTCCCCAGAACAAATTGTCTGTTTGTTTACATTTTACATGACGTCATAATAGCATAATCGGAATCGGTAGTTTTTCCGTGTTTTCAGTATGTATTGCAGAAAATGAATTTTACTGTTTTTTTTCTTTTCATGTGAAAAGAGTATACAAAACATAGACTATTTTTAATCATTATTCTGGCTCTTGAAATTACATAATTACCAACAGGAATTTATGGTCGGTGAGTCATATTCCATTTATTTCCGTGTTTTCTAACTGCATTGCGCTGATATACATCATGGATACTGAAATTACTTACTTTTCAGTTTAAAAGAAAAGCTATGCACCATAACATAATAGTCAGGCCCTAGTGACATTCACAGATGATGAAAAATATTCCATTCGCCGCCTTCGGCTCATGGAATATAATTCATCATCCGTGAATGTCACATTATATACCCTGTCTAGAAGCTAAATAACACATAAGATAACCCGGATATAAACTGGCTAAAATTGGCTATATTCATTTATTTTACTAAATGGTCAAAGACAAACACGATATATATTTTATACACTGCATTGTACAAATCTCTTAACAGAAACCTCACTCCAGACCTAGGAAATAAAATGTTCCGTGATATAGTCTAAAAATTGTACAACGACGCAGAATCAAAACTTTTTCATTTCAAATGTGTAATTCAAAATGACGACTGGCATAACATTTTCACATAGATATTAAAAAGGAAATAAATGTTCATGTTGACAAGAAAAACTGTTTCTTTCTCTAGTTTTCCGATGGGCACGAAACAAGTTAGTGGCATGGATTTTTTTAATGATAATTGACAAACAAGGGGAAACAAGATTGTAAAATAACTAAATCTCACAAAGCGTTTTTCTGGATTAATGGTAATCGGGTTAGCTCTGGGCCAAATATTTGAAAACCGGGAATTACGTACAAGAGAAACCGAACGGTCTGTTTTCAGTAATTTTATGGTAAGACTGATCGGATCGAGTGAGGTACTTTGATACAGACTGAAATATGAGAATTAAACGGCGTCTTCATACTCAACGATCTTTTGTACAACTGCTTCAGAGAAAACCGATGCAGTAATAATACAAAATTGCGTACGGTGAATTACAGAAATTAGAAGTATAGAAATATATATAAACAAAAAAATGAATTAAATCAAACCATATCGATGTACTTTCTAACATTAAAATCATCTGACTAACAGATTAATTTTAAGCCGTCCCCAACGGATTAAATAATCACAACATTTGGTGCACTTGGGACATAGCGGCTAGCAAGGAAAAGGCAGTACACCTTCTGGCCAGATCCGTTTCCCAAAAGCAGATTTTAACTAGCTGGGTATTGATTGTACATATACAACGTGCTTTTGCGTTGGGGGCTTCAAAACAACGATTATGTTTTTGTAACTTGTGGATTTTTTATTAGACATACATATTTCAACAACAATTTCATTACATGTGTCTATGAACAGGTGAGAAAACTCACACCACACCTGCTCCATTGTTCCAAAAGGTTTTGAATTACATATGCTAGATTTATCAAAATAATTAAATATAGGTTTATGAATTTAATCAAACAATATCGTTTTAGTTTCTATACTCAAAATCATCTAACAAACCGATTTGATTTTAAAGCCGTCCCTAACCGGATTTGAAATCACAACATTTTATCGTTTGGGACATATCGCCTAGTATGAAATATAGCATTACAATATACTTCACAGCCAGATTAGTTTCTAAGATGATGAGTTTTCACTAGCTGAGCATTGGTTGTATAGCCATCTCATAAGAATGTTTGTGCGTATGGGCTTCAATTAAGACGATTGACGAGTTATGAAGTTTTTGGATCTATAATTAAACTAACAGATAGCAAAGCAATCACATAATATATATATGTTTATGAATAAATGAGACAACACAGACAACAATTGCACCATTCGATCCGTAAAGCATATTACAGATGCTAGATAATTGTATATAATTAAATGTAGGTCAATGGATTTATTCTAACAAAGTTTTTCTAATTTCTACCCTCAAAATCATCTGACAAACATAATTTTTTAAAGATGGCAAACGCAGAATCAAATATTTTGTTTAAGGGATGGACAAACCTTATTTTGTTATTAATCACTCTGATTCTAAATAAAAAACTGTAAAGATGATATTTTCGGAATGCTCGATTTCTTTATTGACAATATTTTTGTAATGTTTGGCGGACGTGTGTTTCAACAGACTTTTGAGCAACTGTGCATCCGTTCTCGCCGATTTATTCCTTTATTCGTATGAAGCTCACTTCATACAGAGCCTTCTACAGAGAAAAGTGAGAAAAAGTTAGCTCAAACTTTTGGTTTCACGTTCCACTATATAGATGATGTCCTTTCACTGAATAACTCTAAATGTTGACGGCATCTACCCCATTGAACTTGACATCAAAGATACTACAGAAACACACAGGTCTGCTTCTTACCAGGACTTACACCTAGAAATTAACAGATAGGGCGGGTTAAGATAAAAAATGTTCGACAAGTGAGATCACTTTGATTTTCCGATTGTTCCATTCCAGCCGCACCTGCATACGGAGTGCATACTTCTCAGTTGGTACGCTACTCCAGGGATTGTGCTTTCTATCAGGATTTTATTGATAGAGGGTTTCAGCTGACAAGAAAGCTACTGATCCAAGGGTTTCTCAAGGAACGATTAGAGTCATCACTCCGGAAGTTTGTCGGTCGCCATCATGAATTGGTTTACCGGTACGAAATATCCATTTTACAAATGGCAATGGATATCTTTCCAATGTTGTGAATACAAATACGTTGCCCTACTAGTTGTGACTTACATCGATTGTGACTATACACCAGCTTTGTCTACTCAGAAAAGCGACAGGTGAGACCTTTAACACAGAGTAAGAACTCGCATCTCACAGTAAGTTCAAGACGGCCCTAAGCACCGGTTTGAGCGCAATTTTTTGCTAGATGTCGACTACACTACATCTGTGCGTTGAAGCCCACAAATGCGAGGAAAGGTCAACAAATTTCAGAAATACACGGTCAAAGAAATCTAACAAAATCTGTCATAAGTTGCCCAACAGTAATACATACAAAATCAAACACAATGTTGAAACAAACACAGGGCACATCAAGATTTTGGTAAATGACTTGACTATTTTAAATAGCTTGAATAGGGCAGATAATAAACAAATGGACGGCTAGATAATTTTTAATTAAGACACTGGCCGAAAAAAGAAAAAAATTAAGGCGTATACATAAAGCATGTTATCTCAAGAATAAATACGCAATAACTGTAAAATATAAGAGAGTACGTATTCAAGCACGGGGAGATTTTCTACGTTCTCCACACAGCACAAGAAACAAACTCTGAAATGAAATTGAAAAAAGAGGGGATAGTAACATTTATGTGATAGACACAGGTGTATAATTGGCACAAATATGACATAATGTGATCAAAGTTTATTTGACCCCTCTTAAGTAAAAAATGTCGTATCCTGCGGTATAACACTTTTCGGCCGCTTTGATTCTTATCCAAAAAATGGTAAAATGTAGGGAAAGATCATTGACATAATACTGATTTTTTGCCTTTTTTTACAAGAAAACAAATGGAAAAATATCATCTGAATCGGATAACAAATGGAAAAGTTTTGCAAATTTTGACGTGGGCAATTTTCATCCTTTTTAAAATAATAGAATAGTACAAGCTATAATATGGCCGGATGAGTCAATAAGATAGTGTCTTGGCAAATTTTATAATGTAAAACTCCCATCGAAATTGGGTGTTAATTTTTAAAATAGTTACAAATATTTTAAAAAGCCTTTTGTCCCATTAAAAAGGAGGAGCGCTTGAACCCTTTGAAATCAATTTTAGAACTATCCTATACTAAGGAATAATGTTTTGAAATAAAAGAAGAATTTTTCTACCACAACAAAAGATAAGCAGCAGAAACCTTTGTGTCAACAGATAAAAGACGCCGACGCCGTCGAAATAGTCAATAAAATACGACCGCAACCTTTTCGCGGTCGTATAAAAAATTAGAATTTGTTATCATTTATGCTACCTTTGTCTTTTTTACTTAGTCACTAGATAATAATTGTAACAACATAGCCCTTTTTGTATTACTTATTCAATCGATCATTTTTCCTGCGCTCTTGAATTGTTAATCTTCGACCATTCGTTTACTCACATATACTAAGAGCCTTCGTTCTTTCTTTACAAACGAACAATTCATTCGTTTTTCGTTCTCTTATTCACGATAAGAACGTTCGTTCGATTATTTTCGTGCGAACGAACGAACGAAAAAACTGTTGGATCCTGGAAAAACTATCACTCTAATCGTGCATGGCATAAACTAACGAAAGAACGACAAAATGAAACGTATATAATTTCAATAATAAAGTATCAGTTTTTTAAGAAACGTGTAAGCCATTTGACTGACAGTTTTAATTTCTGTAGGACTTTAATAACTTTCACCCACTTCCCACGGAAAATCTTATATTCTCTTGCTCAAGTAACAAGTTGCATCTGTACATGTTTGTCAAATAATCTAAATATTGTATGTTGTCAATTTCATTTTTTTTTTATTAAAACATATTTTTCATTTATTGCATTAAATGACAATAAACAAATATCCCTTTTGTGAACTTTTCGAAAACTATCATATTCATAGTCACACCTTGTTACATATACCTATTCTATTATATTATAGTTAAACAGAAAGAGGTACATCCAAGTTATTTTGAGAAATCAATACCAACTATTATATCTGTCAGAAAAAAGTTTATTTTATTCAATGGTTACTTTTAATGTCGACATTTTTACGACCTTTGTAAAGATGAAAGTTTTATTTTTGTAAGTTTATTTTCATTCGCAGATTGTACAAAAAATGACAAAGTAGATCTTATGGCATAAATTAAGAATAGTTTACCCCAATTATCGTTCAACATT
This sequence comes from Geukensia granosissima, assembly GCA_032357055.1. Classification (NCBI taxonomy): domain Eukaryota; kingdom Metazoa; phylum Mollusca; class Bivalvia; order Mytilida; family Mytilidae; genus Geukensia; species Geukensia granosissima. The sequence goes on along the minus strand of JAULBM010069495.1, from coordinate 12,252 downwards.
AAACCTATGGAAATTTTATAGAAAATCCGCAGCTTTAATTTCTGTATAAATGCACTGAAAATGTGTTTACTGTTTGAATTTCAGTTGAAAAATCCGAAACAATAAATCATGGGTAATTTCAGTAAATTTTCTTTAGGTTTAACATTAAACGCTAATGGTGTCAGAGGTTAGGAAAATTGCATTTTGAATGCCACCTTTCTCTGTAAAAGGAGAATCTGCATGTATTTACACAAATTTGGCTATACATTATTGCGATTTTTGTGCGAAATGTTAAGAAAAATATTTGGTCAAAAATTGACATTTTACAGCTCTAATCCATAAGGAAAGAATGATGAAGCATGTTTTGCAAGTTTTAAAGGGACCAGCCATTTAACCTACAAGAGGGTTGGACATTTTGTTGTTGAGGCATAATGAGAGAGTATTGTTTTACTTTTTTAGAGCAGTGCAACATTTTTTTTAATTATAAATTACGAGTTATTGTTAGAGTTCCACTTTGGATTGTTTTTTTACCATTCGCCTTTCTTCTTAAACTCATCAACTAATCAGTTTTAAGACCCTTGCCCTTATTACAATTTAAATCGTTGCTCTCTTAGTCCGGCACAGTTGTTTCAAAAGATAAAAATATAAGATTAACCGTCTATCATGTAATATTCGACGTAAATAAACTTCGTACACTGCAAACAATTAAATCTAAGTCAAAGTTTGTTGGAATGGGTAAAACGGTTATGCAAGTTAAACTGTCAGTCGTATTTTTATAAAATAGTATTTATGTTGTAGAATAAAAAAGCAATAGCAAATTCCAATAAGACTTTTAACCAGAACAATGAATTTTAAGCTGCACCGAGTTTTTAATTCTCTACGGAGATTTTACATAGTAAAACCAGCCATTTATTTGCCGGAAGTGGATCTTTGAACACCCTATCGCGAGACCGGGAGTACACATTGTCAATGCTGCATAATACTTAAGTAATTTAAGTAATTTAACTAGGATAATATACATGCAAAACTGATTTGAGATGCAACTGAGTAGAAATAATAAATAATAAAAAGTAGTTCTTCTTGTATGAATTGACCAAAAAAATTCCTTACAAAGGAAATGTGAGCAATCTTTTAAATTATTTTATCTAGGTAAAGCTTATGCGTTCCCTCCAAAAAAGAAGATGGTCGACCCTCAGTTTTGAATCTATGTAAACTTATTGCAATCAAGATTTATTGCTGACACTTTTTATCACGACTGCTTGTCTGTAATTACCCCAGACTAAGACCGAGGTACTGAAGAAACACCTTTGTTTTCTCAGCCTTCATGTATAACTCCTGCTCAAGGAGCGTCCGTTCGTTTGAGTGGGATGCAAAGAAAGTCGAACTTCTCGTCGCAAAAGTTGTGCCAGGAAAAGAACCTTAAAAAACCCTTGTAACAGTTATTGTAGTGGTCAGTATGCGGATAGTTACAAGGCTAAGTTTTCCGCCCTATTCAATACGTGATTTTTCCAGTGTCAGTCTAAAAATTCCACCCTTAGCGGTCACCTGCTCACAAACAATGTTTGTTACCTTGTCCTGAAAATGGCTGAAATATTGCCCGCTGGACGCCAATCAGCAATCAATCAATTGATCAAACGTCTGTTATTCCGAGTTACGAGTTGAACAGTCCAAGACTTGCTTGCATTACTTTAAAACTATTACTTTAAAACAAGATAATGTGCTCACTTTGCTTTTATTGGTATTTTTCTTTCAATTTAAGTTTAATCGCCAAACAAAATGACGATTGTATAAAGAAAAAAATCTGTCTCTAATTTGTCATTCGCAAACAAATAAAATATCTAAACATGATTTTTATGCTATTAACTACAGTAGACAAAATGCTAATGAAGTCACCAAAAACGTGTTGAGTAAAGTATTAACTCTCGCCTCTTTTGGAAATGAAATACCCAAATGATTATTAACTCTAATGTAGCAATCCAAATTTCAAAACAATTTCTCAAGGTCACCGAAGCGACCATTCATAGTTTACGCTAATCTTTTTGAAAGTTCCCTCATCTTCATTTATCTGTACCAGTATGAATTTGTGAATGACAATGACTATAAGTATGAGTATGGTGTTTTCGAGACAAATTTGATCAATGTATATTCCAGATATGTCTGTGTTTGCAACAGGACATTTTTTTCAAAAGGAAAATACTGAACATATATTCATACAACTAACGAATTTAGCCTATAGCTAGTAGTTGTTCCTGTCGTCGGATTTGTTTTCCAAATTCAATTTGTTTTGAATTTATGGTACTGATGAGAGGTTGCTCTTTGAAATGCACATATAGCATGCTTAATTCTCCATACTTTTTCAACATTTGTAATTTTGTATTTTAAATAATGACTAATACTGGATTGTTAAATGGACAATGTGGAGGGTGTCTTTAAAGAGGTTACAACTGCTAACCTGTCCGGTTTTTCCTGGGGTCCGCATTGTTCATAGTGTTGTGTTTTAGATTAATATGTACATATGTCTTGTTCTGTGTTTTTCGTGTTCTCGCGATTTCTGTTGTTTTTAGATTTTGTCTCGCCTTTTGGTTTTCTTTTAGTTTCCCCTTTGATTTCGATTTCTTCCTTTGCAACATTTTGATTTAAGGACTTCCTTCGTTTTGGTTCTATTTCCTTCTGATGATAGGCTGCTACTTAAAATGTACATAAAACATTCCTATACTCCTTATTTATCCAACATTTGTAACGATGACTATGCTTGTGGATCATATACCCTATGGTATTCAGCGGCCATGAAATTTTTCAATAATGTATTACAAAAAATTGCTGTATTTTATAAAATTCTAACGCATTGAAAATACAATAAGGCCTCGAAATGTATTGCACTAAGTAGTTGTCCCTGCTGTTGGATGTGGCTTCTCATTTCGATTTTAGGTTGGGAACTAGGACTTCCAAAGCGTTGGTTCTGATGCTAATGATGAAAGGTTTATAGCACACCTAAACTAAGACAGGAACTGTAAGTCGTTGTTTTTTATGTTTGAGTGATAATTGTTTTACAGTATTCGTTTATTTAGCCGAATGTTTTTACATTTAATATCATCAGATTTTGCAGTAAGTTTTGGACATGTAGAATTTTGTGATATTCACGACTTTTCTAGTAATAAACAGGATTGGTGCTACTAGTGGAACAGGATTTTTTACCCTTCCGGAGCACCTGGACTCACTGGTTTTTTTGTAGGGTTTGTGTTACTTCAGCTTTAGCTGTCAGTGTAGTGTTGTGTGTTCTATGTTCGTCTTTCGTTTCATTTTATTGGCCATGATCTTGTCTGTCCTCTGACTGAATTTTTCTCTGCCCCTGTTTGCATCTTTGAATTCCGTTTACACAGTTGGGATGGCTGTCTCATGGAAAAATATACTACGTTTCCTTTAGAAGGTTTCAATTCTAATATTCAAACATTGCATAATATTTCGTATTCTAATTGTGATAACGGTAGCTACTTACTGACAAATCATTTAATCGATATCAGTCCGTTCTTTTATATTTTTCGTAAGTTACACAATTTTAATCGAAGGAGGCATTTATTACATACAATGCGCTATTTTATTTTAAAATTGTAGATGCTGACAAAGTAAACAACTATGGCAATAAAATCATCATCAAGCAATCTACTGCTGTTGGTAAGGATGTGGTAGTGGTTAATGAAATATCATAAGACTTAGTTAGATAAAACAACACTTTCAAACCGGTGTTTAGAACAAATAGGATTACTCGGGAAGTACAAAAATTGAATCGAATTGATGACACTTACTGACTTTAATTTAAAACTGGCTCATCATAATTTTCTGGTGGCCGTATCTAAATGCATAAAAATTATTCTATCAAATCTTTAAAGATAGCTTGTCGGTAGTTTTTGTCCAGGATATTTAAAAAACATATTCGTTTTTCTTTATACTTAATTATATTATTGGAATAACATTATATCTCCTTGAAGTTTAGGATATAAAGATAAAGACTTTAACAGTTTGCCGTAAGGCTCGGATATGTATCCATTATTGAAAGCCGCGGGTAACCTCTAGAAGTTTGTGATTTACACTGTTGTGATGGCTGTCTCATGAACAATCATACTACATTTTTTTTCTTACAGGATTGATTGATTGAATGTTGCTTAACGTCCAGCGGCAAATATTCCATGTATATTCAGGACGAGAGCAGATTAATGAATGACGTTTTTTGTACTAGAAGGACACGCTGAGTCGGATTTTTAACGTGATAGCTGCGTCCGCAGGAAGACATGCCACTTTACCCAGAAACATAATTCTGACTGTGGGCCGACCAGTCTCTGCTCTTACTCCTAAATGCTGGGTGCTTAGAGGAGAATCAGCAAATATCAATTATAATGTGTTTGGTTTGACCCGGTCGATGATCGAACCAACGACCTTCTGCACTCGAGGCGAGCACGCTATCCATTTAAACACCGAGGCGTTCTTTTCTTATATGAGGTTTTTGTTATAACATTCAAACATTTGATAACATATCAATAGGATTGTTTTGGCATGTGACAAATTTCGTTCAGTTCTTAAAATATTATTATCTTTCTAACGAATAGTCTAATAAACAACAGTAAATTCAAACTTTTGAATTTCAAATGAACCAAAAGAGGTGGTTGTATTCTTTATTTATATACAATGCTTATTAAATGACATTTTTATTATATTTTAGAAGCTTCAACAAGATGGTATCCTATTATTTCCATTGTTTGCGGCATTACTGTATTTGCGCTTTGTAAACTGTTTAGACATGTTAGGACAAAACAGGATCAAAATAAGATGAAGTGAACAAGCAGAAACGATAAAGTTACTACACTGATAATTTGAAATTTGAGTAGGATTAAATGTTAAGCTATTATTTTGTATAATCGTCGCGTTGTCGTCGTTTTGCTTCAAAAATGTAGCTTAACAGTGTAAAGATTTTAGGATGATTTTATTTAGTTGCAGTAAAAGATGATAAATTTCAAGATTTTATTTGTGCTCTATTTTCTAAATTCTGCACGCGTTATTTTGTTCTGTTTTACATCGAGTTAATATCAATCTAGAAAACCCTTAACAAAATATAAGACTTGTTGCGCACATTATCCACAATATTGTGGTTAATGTAAGTAGCAAGCTTGCCGTAAGGTTTTTTCGTATGCATTTTCTTACTGCAGCACAGTTTGTGGCAATCTCATGCCAAACATGTTAATCTAAAAAATTTTGGAACACATTTGTGATTTGTATTTTTATAGCCCTAAAGGACATTTTTGACGATTTTCGATTGAAGCCATTGTTCATATTTAAACCCAAAATGAATATCTCCCACTGCATAATAGCAGACAAATAGGATTTCATTAGAAAGGTCTTTAAATTGCCTTTCCAAACCTGTCTAGTTATAATGAATTGTATTAAGACAAGAAAGTCATCAGCGAATAGTAGCCCTGTCCTAACAGATATTTGACAAAAACCAAGTTTTTTTTCTGTCAACCAACATATATTTGCCCCTGTGAATTTATATTCAGATTGTTTTTATGTTTCTTAAGATATTTTAATACTGTGTTGTGTTTTATTGCCCTTCTATTATTTGTTTTGCTCATCATGGTGTATAAATGTCAAATTAATCCAAATTTGGAAAATTGCAGAATTTTCCAATTTTCTCTTTATTTTAAATACGCTCGATATCAAATGAGTCCAATATTTCATTCATAAAGTGATTTTGATGACCAATTTTTGCCAAAATATTACCTCTACTTTTAATTTATTTGTTATAAGTTGCCAAACGGAAACTCATGAATGAAAAATAGACAATGAATTTTGCTTTGAATAATGCAAAGTGCTTTTTGATTTTAATACAAAACATATTTTATCTTGATAACACCATTTTGTCCAAATTCTTACCTTAATCAGTAAAAATGCCTGATTAACATATTTCAGATTTCTGTTTAATTTCCGTAATATCGGTCTCATTAAGTTATTTTAAATATACATGTCGTATGAGTTCTTATATGGCTATAAACTGATATTAGTAAAGTAAAAGTTTGTATAAGGCATCGAATGAGCTTAGTATTTCCTTCATTTAGTGATTTTAATAGGTAACTTTTTGCGAAAATAGTACACCTACCTAGGATTTTTTAATTGAGTTAAAATACAAGCCATCTGTGCAAAAAGCAGAAAAAAATGTTTTAAATTTTGTAAATTAGTTTTTCATTATAAAACAAAACATAATTTATCATGGTAGCACCATTTCAGTCTGAATTTTGGCCTTAAACTGTGAAAAATGGGTGATCAGCAGATATCAGATTTCCGTAATGTTTCATTAGGATTTGGAGATTTCTGCTGATAAAATAATACTCTTTTTTACAAACGAAAAAAAGTAGTAGATATACATTCAATTCAAAATATTTAAGTTTAGATAGAGTTATTCTTATTGTAATGATCCATAATACTCATTTCACAAAAAATATTTCGATAAAATTTTGTAATATTATATAATTTCTGTGCACATGAAGTTAAAAGATCACAAGAACATATTTGAATATTATTATATTTACTTATGAAAATAAAACATGGTTAAAAACTATATTGGCAAAAAAATCCCAAGGAGTTATAAAAAGACACCCAAATAACAAATGCGTTCCAAAATTTTTACTGTTAACAGGTTCTTTCTTTAATAATATATTATGGGAGACCAACAAATTATCCAGTACGGATTAGGGGGTGCACGGTGGGCTATCATAGCCCAATGTCTAGATGTTATTTTCTGTCACGGTATGCAGAACTTTGCAAAAAGAATGACAAGTTCCGGTTCGTAAAGGATGTCGTATATTGGCCATTTTGATTGAACTGTGATTCGTATTATTGAATTGCAATACGATATAATTAGAGGTGTCATAAGCACTGAAATAGCGAAACATCTTAGCCTTTAGGGTGCGATTAAAGCGCTCTACAATTACGGTTTTCCATTGACTGTATTTGAGGGACATTTCTATACCGAGGGCTTTGAAGAGTTTCTTAAATTTTTAATTTAAAAAAATCCTTTCATTCGTTAACTGAAAGATATTCAGATTTCCTGCCCTCCTTCAGTATTTTCAATAATCCCTCGGCGACCACTTCTCTCGTTTTGATTTTAGGAGTACACTTCATATAATAAACTTCGATCACATTTAGTAGGTAGTTGTAATCCTTGATATCTCTAGGAAAAGGAATTCGGAGATACAAAAGGGGCAGACAGAAATTTTTAAGTCGGAAAACAGACAAGACCATGGCAACAAAATGAATTGAAAGACAAACATAGAACGCACAACACTACACTGAAACTTATACTTGAGTAACAAAAACAGACAGTTTGCAGTTTTCAGTTTGCATGTCTACGAGATCGGCACTCAAAAAGTTGTTCGCTTGTAATGCATCCACCCATCTGAGGGGAATTTTCTCGCCTGTTTATGTGACTCATCTGCTAATTTGTCTGGGCACTTAATTTCCTCTTACTGTCCTACGACTTTTTTAAAACCAAGCCCCAATTCACTTTTATCCCCTCAGATACCTTTCATATTGACTTCCTCTGCAAACGATGAAGATACCTAAAATTTAAGATTATAATTCAACTATATTCTTAAAATTTCATTATTTATCTGTCATAAAACCTTAAAAAATAAAAATCTTCTCATGTGTTGTCACCCGAAAACATTGGTCGATTGAACCCCTAAAATAAAGTAAATTTACAAAGTCGAAAAAATTAACATCACACCTTATGGGGAAAGTTTTTATTTCAATATATAATGAATTTTTAAATACAGCATCAGCTGCGGCAAAAAATAGAATTCCAATGATATATATGGAGTTGAAAAAAAAACACAATTAAGTGTTTGGGGTGTTTAATTCAGGTAGCTTTGCGGAATGCACCTTAGACTGATTTGCCCGAACTACTAGTATGAATAGATTTCCTCAAGTATGTTCGTCGTCTTGGCTTCATATGATTCTGAAGAACGGTAGACAAGCTGTAAGAATTTAGTATTGGTCTGTGAAATCCAAACACAAAGTGTGTAATTATCGCTCTATTCGCATCACCAGTAGCCCTGAAAATCAGATAGTCATCGTTGTTTATCTCCATTTTAGTTCCAATTTGAGCTGGTGGCAATAATTTCAGCTCTGGAGATTTTCAGAACCCCAGTTGCATATATGTTAATGTATAGGGAATTCGAAGATACCAAAGGGGCAGACAGATATCGTTAAGTCGGAACACAGACAAGACCATGGCCATCATTGTATATCTTGCTTTGAACCCAGCGTTCGTATCCGTGGCACTAATGTCTACTTTTACTCATGCTTTGGCATATCCATTAGAGAAATTCAGTACAGATTTGACGTGATTTGCTAGTGAGAGATTGTTACAATCATAAAATATTTTCTCATTTTGTCTGATTGTTATTCGACTAAAGGAATTGGCTACAATTGAAATCTCTTTTAATCGTCAAGACCCAAGCCATCATCTTCATCTTTCTTTTCTATAATGAATTTGAGCAGGAAGTATCCGTTGTAACAATCACATTCTAGAGAGGTGCGACTCGAGTTAAGTGTTTTTCTATAAATACGTCTATTTGATTTTTGTCAATTGTATATCAGATGCATTATCGTATACAACTACATGTTATTGATAATTATAATGATAATAATAATTAAAATTGTTATAAACTAGAAGTAATGTGTCCTTAAGATATCTGTGTATCCCAGCGCAGGGTTGAATTATCAAATTCTAATATTTTTGGCACAATCTTCATCCCAGTCGACAGCCAATTCATTATAATCTGAGAGGAGTTGCATGCCAAAGAAGTTATATACCATAAGGCTACTGTTTAGCCCAGCTCCATAGGTGCTATTGAATTTTTTTAAAATTCCGCACAGTCTCATATTGTAATCAATGACCAATGATTTAATTTGCGTCTACCGGTTGATTTGCTTATCCTGAACATTACTCACGAACGTACGTACGTTCTCACACCGAACAGCTAAATATGATCCTTCGCTAGCGAGACGGATAAAAAGGAAGTACGAACGCATTATGTTTTCAACTGAACCAATAATATAAAAATATTTCCCCCAAATATGACCGGTCAAGTCTCTAACACTGTGTATATACTTGAAAAATCAAATAAAGCATGTTAAAACGTATACTTTTTTTCAAATGCTGTTGGTATTAATCAACCAGCATATAAAAATATAGCGCTTAGACAGGAATACTATCAACTACAAAAATATACGAAAACAAAAAATAGCGGTGTGTCTTAACTCTACGGTGATCAATGTATAAACGTAATTTTAAATAATGCATTATTACTTTTTGGTGGTGTGCTTTACTTTTTAAAAACTTGCCGTAAACTATAACTCTCATCTGACTTTACGTTTGATTTATTACACAGAAAGGGTAACAAATGGAACTAACCAATACTCATACTATTCAGGATCCGGTCTTTCAGGGATTATGGATCTAAATATATTGTAAATATACAATTCGTACATCGTTGGAAGATAAAAAAATTTTAGAACAAGAATTCAGAACAATTTCGACTTTATTTAAAACCTTTCACGATGAGCGACCAACAGTTGGGAAAATTCCTAGATGTCGAAAGTCAGATAAAAATATATTGCCAGTTCTTTGGAAAATTCAATATAACTCAAGTTAAAACAAATTTCACTTAGAACAAATTATTTTAAATTGAATACAAAATAACCAATGCTGAATAAATATGGAGAATTTTGGTATGTTATATGTAATGTTCAAGGAGTAACCTATCATGCGCAGTAGTAGAATCAAATCATAGGAAGTCAAGGTGCAAACATATGAATCAAAGTACTCAAATCTAAACAAATCGAAATGGGAAGCCGAATCAGAATCCGACAGATTGGACAACTACTAGGTGTGATACTTATCGAGGCTTTTCCATATTTTAAGAATATGCAGCAATTTTTGTAAATTATTGTTTGATAAATTTCATGTCAGACAGGTCTGACAACTGGGTTGGTGAATACATTCGGGGACCTCTGGTACACCATCTTAGTCATCAAGTGAAGTTATTCCACTTAAAAAAATAAAGTTAATTAATTTCAATTAAAATAAAGGTTATTTCATGATAGTTTTGCTACGTGTCCCATATGGAAGAAAAAATAATGGGGATCAAGGGTTATATGTAGGGTTTATGAAAACAACATTTATTGTTTACGGGATGTTTCTTTTTACTTATTATTATAGCAATAGGGTAGAGATATAAGGTGGTATTTTTATTCATTTATACAGGTAAAAATATCGAAATATATCAAAAGAATATAGATATATGTTTAATAGCTAAGAGCCCAGAAACGTGTACAAAATTGTAAAAGAAAAATTATTTAAATAATTAAATTGTACTTTTGTGCACAATTATTCTTCAATATTCTAATGAACATAAAAAAATGCTAGTGTCTCATCCCGATAAATTTTTTTCTCATAACAGGTGCTAATTACTTAAAAGTAAGCTTCATTAAACTATTTTGATTTTTTTTTTCTTTTAGATTAATTGGACACCCATCATCCATGTTTACCAACATCATTTCCTAATGGGGCATTTCGGGTTAAATGAACTTTATCAAAGTTTAGATTAATTGGACACCCATCATCCATGTTTACCAACATCATTTCCAAATGGGGCAAATCTTTATGGGTGTCCAATTAATCTAAAAAAGATTTTGATGAATTCAGTAGAAAATTGAGATGCCGTTATTTGTTTCATAGCAACAAGGGTGAAATTCATCCATTCCAGTTAAAAACGGGCTATGTCCCTGGTTTTACTTGTAACAATTTAGAAAATTTGATTTTTCAAGTAAGGCATGAGTTATCTTCAATGCAGATTGGAAAATATAAGGATAATCTTACATTGAAAGAACGCCAAGCAATATCAACATTAAAAAATGATAAAAATATTATCATTAAAAAGGCAGACAAAAACGGAAGTTGTGTCATTCTTGATAAGAATGACTACATATTAGAAGTAAAACGACAATTAAACACAAACCATTATCAACGAATTGATCATTTTGATGCTAAAGAGCTGAAATTTCAGCTTAATACATACATTAAAAATATGTATTCCAAAGGTTCTATTGATGAAATATCAATGAAATATCTTTTAGAAGGTAACAAAGATAAATATGGCCCGGGATATATTCATATTCTCCCGAAAATTCATCGATTAGATCAATCGATTTTGAAAAATATAGAAGAAAGGGGTATAAATGTTGAAAAACATATTCCACCTGGCCGCCCAATCATATCTCAAATAGGATCAGTCACTGAATACATTGGACATTTTGTGGATTATTTCCTTGTACCAATAGTTCAAAAACAAAACACATATATCAAAGATACTACAGATTTCATTAACAAATTAGAACAAGTAAGGCCACATGCAGATTGCTGGCTAGTTAGCTTTGACATAACAAACATGTTTACAAACATGCCAATCAATGAAATATTACCAGCCGTTAGAGAAGCATATGATAATTTTGATAAATCAGATTTTAAGGTCAAATACCCTCCAACTGATGATTTCATTTATCTCTTGCAAGCCGTACTCGAAAACAATGTTTTTGAATTCAATGGAGAACTATTCATGCAAAAAATAGGTGTTGCGATTGGGGCAGTGCCTAGTCCAGAATGTTGTGATATTTTAATGTATCAAATTATGAAAAATATATTTTCAAAGTTTGAACACAGACAAAAAATTGCTTTCTATGGTAGATACCGTGATGATGCAGCCATAATATTTGAAGGAACAGAAAATGAAATAAAAATGTTCTTTTCAATAGCTAACAATCACCATCCTCTATTGAAATTTACTTATGAATATTCTACTACATCCATAAATTTTCTTGATGTAACAATCTATAAAGGTCAACGATTTTATGCCAATGGCATTCTGGATTTGAAAATATTTTTCAAACCAACAAATTCCTTCAATTATCTTCACCGCCAGAGCTGTCATAGTAAACATGTATTTAGCGGATTTATCAAAGGGGAAGCAATTAGGCATATACGCAATACAAATGAACAGAATGAGGTAGAAAAGACTCTTTCAAATTTCAAATTGAGATTGAAAGGAAGAGGGTATACAGATCAGGAAATAGATCAAAACATTAGAGCAGCTTCATCTCGAAAAAGATCAGACCTTCTAAAAGGAACAAGTAATAAAAAATCAAAGGATATTCCCTTGGTTTTTT
>JAULBM010069484.1:0-10109 GCA_032357055.1 Geukensia granosissima | reverse complement strand
ATCTTTTAAAAACATAACACCCTGCCAGAGCATTTCTTATGTTTTGAAGGAACTATTGTGTCCCGGGGCCATTCAAGGTAAACTGTATAGTGAGACCTAATGTTGAAACGTTATTGCTTCCCCTGCCTACGGGGTTTATGCAGGTGATTCGATACTCTCGTGCCTGTTTCACGTTGGATTTTCTGAAGAGAGCATAAATTTCTATAACATGGCTACATCAAATCAAGGCTGAAGTCGTCCCTCCTAAAATCTATGGTCGCCATCACGAAATGGTTGATCCATATGGTATCATTGTAGAATAACTAGTAATGGATCTGTTATCGGTAATACAAAAATAAGTGGAGCTTTTCTCGAATTGACGTTAACCGGGATAAGAGTTTAAGGATTCCACGACGGGTGTTGCGCGCAAGACAGGTGAATACTATCCTCCAGGAGTGTCAATTTAATTCAAATCCGGCACACGAACTCCTACATTAACAGGAGTGGGATCAGGTATCTACCATATGAATCAACCAATTCGCGATGGCGACCAAATTAGGGGGAAGGTCGAGCAAACATGCTTATCCCCGTCATATACCTTATGTGCCTGAACCTGGTGCCATTTGGATGTCGTTATTTTTTAAAAACTATACTGTATCTCGTTTTACGTTGTAAATATAATTGGTTGATTATTGTTACATTTGAGTGTCTCTTATTTTATTTTGCCCTTACAGCTTGCCTTACGGCATGGACCTTTGTCCATTGTTGACGGCCCATGTCATTTGATGGGTGGTTTTCTCATGGATAATCATGCCACATCTCCTATTTTTAAATTAACCTGTCAATGTTTTAAGTTTTCTAATTTTATATCACTGTCTCATAGACTATCATACTACAATTATTTCTATAAGTAAATTGTCAATCAATTCGTAATCAATTATCAGCAAATGTCATCTTTGATATCATGCAATTGTTGACCTAGTGCTTCAATTGACGGTGTCAAATGTTTTATTGTAACTTGTATATTTTTTCATATGTGATACTGATTACATTAAAATATTCTTTGTTTCAAATCTTTTCTTATAAAAGTTTTATCGCATACCATGTATAATACTTTTAATATAACCTGATAACACACCTAAGGCTTTCGAAAAAATATGTATTTATAAGAAGACGCGCTGCTTATTCTCATTATTAGGTAAATAATTTAGAAAGGGGCTTGGTGGATCACCTGAAAGAACTCGCTATACATGTTTTGGAAACTTGTATAGTTTTGGAAACGCAGATTTAAGAAGTAAGTTCCAACTCGTATTTATTATTCTAATACAACAGTATTTGTAACGTTGATTTAGATTGGATGACGTTAACATTTTGATCTATTTATAGATCGACGTTTTCCATTGCACTTTATGTTCAAGGACATGGTCTGAACATATACGGGTATCGATGGACACATGTTATACCTCGTTGGAAAGTTTTAAAATCAGTTGCAAAAATATGGTCATGAGCGTTAATTTTTTTTTCACAAAATCTGTATGATTGAGGTGTCATGAAAATCGATTTTTCATCATATGAATATTTTTGGACAAAAGGGACTTTCATGGCCTGTTTACTGATATTATATCTTTTAAATACATAACACCCTGCCAGAGAATTTCTTATGTTTTGAAGGAACTATTCTGTCATTCCAAGTAAACTGTACAAATGAATAGTGAATAATAATGTAGTATTTCGCGATAAATGAATTCCTTGTTAACCTGTTTTACTTATCAAAAGATTTACTAGAAATGTTAATAACACTTTTCCGTTCAGATGTCATATCGTAAGATTCTTCTAGAACATCCGGGATTTTAAATAATCACGTGGTTAGTTTTGTACTGAATAACCTAAAAGTTGCAAACATTTCAATTTAAGCAATTTGGCATTGCAAAGTATTCATTGAAGAGATATTGCAAAAACTTTAAAAAAAAGTTGTTGATCACTAAGGACTCGTAAATGACAATTTTTTTTTGCTAAGGGGTAAAAGATACTCTTAAAATCTCTACTGCTTACGACCATACCGTTTTTTTTTAATTTTCAATAACTAGCACCGCTGTTTGAAATAAAGTCAGATGACTTAATATTCATAGGGAGCAAGTTAATAATAAGACAGAATTTAGAGATGGCAAAAGTGTAAGTGATTAATTGAAGACATGTTGAACATTTAAAGAAGAAAATTAATTATTTCTGGAATGTGTGAATGCCTTTTACATACCCGAAGCCAGGGAGGTTTCGGGGGTTCGGACGAACCCCTCCACTTTGATAACCAATAAGCACTATTTCACTCGCAATTTAGATTGAACTCTGACTAATAAAGTGTAAAAAACAGGACTGTCTGACATGCAAAAACAGTGCCAGAATATTGTTGGATTGCAGGATTTTGCACCAAATTCCCCAGACCCCGACCGGGAAGGTTACTTCATGAGGTGGTCTACACCCCTCCCTTTGAAACTTTTTGGCTACGGGTCTGTTTTAAAAAGAAATGCAGCACATTCTTCATAGAAAATCAATCAAATCAATCAAAACAACTTTGATCAACTAAAACATGACTGTACTGATATCAAATACGTGTCACTGTTCACAAACAAATCATATTCGAAGCTGTATATCTTAAATAAATACATATATTGTTTGTTTTGGTTTTATGATAATAAGGTATTGCCTTGTGCTGGCAAACAGTACCTGTAGTTGCCAACAACATTTCAAGTATCCATACGTAAACAATATTGGAGTGTTAAATACACAATACTAAAATGTAACATAAACAATATTGTATTGTAATGTAACAATGAGATCTTACGTAATCAACGGTTAAGGTGTTAACCAACTCCCTAGAATCATGCAATTTCTCTCAAAAATGCTACGCCCAATTAAAGGCCACAACCTAAAAATGTTTTCACGATAGGTTCCAGATTTCTGAAGGGAGCTATTAAAGAGGCTCGAATATCGAATATGTTGTAATTTGGAAAATCTAACATTTTAAAACATCGTCTTACCTATAAATGATTTTTGTTTCATTGAACAAAGACATTTTTGGTTCTACAATCGTCGTCTCTCTCTCTCTCTCTTCTTTTTAAGAAAGCAACTATGGAGAAGAACTTTAAATTCTGATTTGTGAAGTGCGTGTAGTATAGCTGTGTACAGGTCAGAAAAGTCAAATGTTTTGACGCTGTAACCAGAGGGCAAATATATTGAGTTTTTAATGTCCATCATGTCACATTTGATGAATACTACTTCTGGTCTCTATAGTTTGTGTTGCAGTATTTGTTGCAGCCCGTATTTATAGTTGGGGAAATGTGCTGATACACACTGGAAATAACAGAATACCAAATCCATATCCGCCAGGTGATATCGTTTTACAAATTGTTATCTGCTCCTGAATTTCTCTAGGAGATTTAATGTTGAGGGTTGGCCATCATTTTTTTGCGGGAGGCTAATGTTTGACCTGGATAAAGTAATTTTAAAAACCGCGCATATTTTTTTTCGGACCTCGCTTGTGACTCATATAAGAATAATTACTATTAAAATTCCGTTTAACTGTGCCCCTAAGCCATCTTTCAGGTTGTTTAATCCTGGTATAATTACTTACTTATTACACAACGTTGACAATGTGTACTCCCGGTCTCGCGATAGTGCGTCCAAAGAACCACTTTCAGCGAACAAATGGCTATTTTTACAATGTTAAATGACGGTAGAGAATTAAAATATGCCATGATTATTAAAAGTTAGCTGCAACTTTTTTGCATTTTTAAAAATCTACAAAATGAACACTATGTGCACAATGTCTCTTTCATAATATTTTAGCCCATTCCAAAAATTAAGGAATGGAGTATAGAAATGTATAAACCTGGTCCATTATAGTTTTTCTTTAGTTTTATCTTCCACACAAACACGGCATAAAGTAGTGTCTCTGACGTTCCCATCAAAAAATATCTCTGTTGTATGCGTACTATTATCCCAGAGAGAAGTCTTTATTGACGAAAAAGACAATAGACGCCCGAAAGTCTTACTTGTTGCGGGTGAAGTTTGCGTCTGACTCTGCATCTTTCTCAGATGAAATTCACTGTCAATATTAGTCTGAAATATATACATTAATTATGTACTAAAGCTCATTGTTTTAAAGTGTGATATAATCGAAACAAAATCCCCCAACATGCCTTTAATTTGAATAAGTCCTACACGGACCATACTAATAGGTATTGCAAGAAATTTATTTAAAGAATGTTTAAGCTTGAAGTATTAGATAATTTTGCAAATATAAATATGACATATTTTATTATTGATAAATATTTTGAGAATACTCATCCTTTAAACATGATTTTTATATTTCAATCTACAGTCATAATATTACCTTTTGGAAATTTAGTAATTTTTTTTCCTGGGGATGCATATTATTTTGCAGGTGATAATGGCATCCAGAAAACTATGTAGCTGCAAACGGCATGCTTTATTCTGTGAGGACTACGAATACTTGAAAGAGGAAATTCACAGATTTGATTCCAGAAAGTAAAAAGGCACATAATTGAGATGTTGATGAACGATAGAGACACATTTATATGTGCATGTATTTTATAATATGTAAACAAAGACTGTATGATGGTCAAATATAAATATCTGATTTGGACTCTGTGCTTTTTGTCTCCCATATAAATCATGAACGTCCATTATTATGGGTTTTTTTGTTTATATATAATTAATTATGTAATCCAATGCAATCACTTGTATATTTTAATTAGAATTGTAATTGATCTGCTTCTTAGGGGCGTCGTGATTGACAAATAGATACTTGTTTGTTTGTTTGTTTTATATACTCATTCTACACGTCGTTGAAATTGTTGTTCAAAATAAACCGATGAATAAATAATAATAAAAATTAACCTCTTTCATAGTTTTACAGGCCTGGGACACTATGCAATTAATATGATAAAGGCTGTGTTTAAACCCTTTTGGGAAGTAAATCTGGTTGACCTCGCCAAGATGTTGGATTTCTGTAATACAATAGTCCTGCAAGCTGCACGAGTGCAATCGGTCAGCCAGCAAATAGTGCTTTTGGAAGTTAATCTAGTTGAACTCGCCAAGATGTTGGGTTTCTGCTGTCTAAAAGCTCTTGCTGTATGAGTGCAAGCGGTAATCAAGCAAAGCTTTTATTAAAGCATGAAAGAATTTGGTATGTATATCTAAGTATATTCAAATTTTATATAATTACATACAGTAAAAATTTGTCAAATACTCGAAAAAAAAAACTAGACACAAGTTGTCGGAAACGACAGCTATCCCCGCACCCTGCAACGCCTATCCGAGTTGTCGTACTGAAGTCTGATTTTACCTCAAGCTTTGTCTGAATGATAATTTTTGTTTTTGTTACCTCTGAAGTTTTCCTCCAAAGACTGTTCAGTCTACTGTTTCATGTATAAAATTCCAAAGATCATAAAGATTGTTCATGTGATTCACAAAATATACGGTTGCCAGGTAAAATTACCAAAAAATATAAATCTATGAGTTATTTAAAAAGTTAAGCTAAGTCTGTATTTCATTTTTTCACAAATGTGTATGTTCCAAATTGAATAGATTGTTCATATGATTCCAAAATATATGGTTGCTAGGAAAATTTGAAAAAATATATAAGTCTTAGAGTAATTTCAAGAATTTTCCAAAAGTCGGAATTTTTTTTTGGAAATCTTTATGTTCCAAATTATAAAGATTGTTCTCATGATTAAAAAAACATACGGTTGCCAGGTGAAATTCCATAAAAACATAAGTCTTAAAGGTTAATTTAGGAATTTTCCAAAGTCGGAATTTTATTTCTTTGAAATCAATATGTTCCAAATTTTAAAGATTGTTCTCATGATTCCAAAAATATATTTTTGCTAGGAGAAATTCCAAAAAAAAATCCAAGTCTTAGAGTAATATCCGGAATTTAAGCAAAGTCAGAATTTCATTTATTAAAAATCTTTATGTTCCAAATTATAAAGTTCATATGATTCCAAAAATATATGGTCGCTAGGTAAAATTCCAAAAATATAAGTCTTAAAGTAATTTCAGGTATTTTACCAAAGTTGGAATCAAAGTTTTGAAATCAAAATGTTGTTAATTATACCAAATGGTCAACTTTCTAGAAAAATATCTGATAACTTTCCAAAATTTACCCAAAAAAGGTCTTTGACACTACCAGGAAATTTACCAAAAATGAAACCGCAGCTGAATTCTGAAAGCATCTCTTGGATTGAATGCACCTAACTTTGATAAAAATATTAAAAATCTAATCCAAAAAGTATAATGTCACAATTTATGAAACAAAAACTCACTTTACCTTATGGGCCTCTTGTTTACATTTGGAAATATTTCTAAACTCCGAAACCTTCATTCGCATCTAAATGCTATATGCAACCATTCTATAATAAAATCAAAAGCCTGCATGCAAAGATGAAGGAGGAGTTCACGTCACAAAAGTATCTTAGAACATTTGACCCTTTTTGGCCTCTTGTTTGCATTTGGAACAATTTCAAAATTCCGAAACTTTCATGCGCATCTACAAGCTATATGCAACCATTCTATAATAAAATTAAAAGCCTGCCTTCAAAAATGTAGGAGGAGTTCACGTCACAAGGGTTTGACGGACGGACGGACATACAGACGGACAGACGGACGGACGGACGGACAGACGGGGGTAACGACAATATCCCCGAACTTTCATTCGAAAATGCGGGGATAACAAGTAACAACAAGATGTACATGTACATTTTAGTACCGCCCGCTGTTTCTGACAGCTTGTTCAATATCCTAGCACAGTTGAAAAAACCCGGTTCTGATATGCTGAGAAATCAATCAAACACTTGCGGCTGATCTTAGTTTAACTTCTTTGAAACACACACAGCTTTCCCAATTGCCAAGTATGTTACGTTAATTATAGATTATAGGTATCTTATTAAGGCAAAAATAAGGACGTCGTAATGCTGGCCATTTAAATACAGACGCAACACAACGAATACCATTGGACTGATTCTCTACAAATAATTCCAATGACTATGATTTCTTTTTATACAATTTTGTTTCTTTGTTTCACGACGGTTATTTTCAATAAGGCCTATTACTGTTGAGGAAAATACAACAAATATAAAAGTCATGTTTCCTTAGTCTCATGACTGAACTTTTAGTTTGTATCATAGAGACTTAGATTATTAGTAATGTTAAATAACCGACTGTTAATAGAATAATTGTTTTTCAGCTAGTTCTGGAAGTTCATCAGAAATTAAAGGTCATAATAACACAATTGGTAATTATTTCCATAGTCATACATAATGAGCGTACATTGTGGGCTAATTGTTAGATTTTTTCTTAATGGTAATTGTCAGATTCACAATTAGATAAAAGCTTTTATAAAATTTACGTGGTTCAAGTTTGAAGTAAGGTTATTTTTAGTGTAATGGGTACTTGTGTCTTTAGTCAATACTGTTGGCATTATCACATACCTTTCAAATTATAAAAGGTCTATCTAGCGTAGACATGCTATAAAACCCTTAATATGTGAACCAAAATTTAGTGTTTTAAAAATTCTTTTAGCCATTTTAACTTTTGTCTTGACCAACACCATTTACATTCTGAATTGTACGCGTATGCGGTATGTTTTCTAAAAAAAATCACCTGACATTCAAAGCTTTGTAGTTGAATGCCGCAAATCTAAAACAGCATTCTGACCTCCAGAAAATATCTTCATATATGCCATGTATTAAAAGGATTAAAACATCTTCACACATCACCAGACATGAACAAAATTAGACACAAATCAATGCAAATAAATCTATCGTTCAGTAGGAGTTAACAGAAGATAACTTTAATATTGAAAGTTATTATCAGCCCAATTGTCAGACTTGTGTGTCATAAAATTTATCGATAAATGTTTCGCATGTATTGTCTGCATTTGTGAAAATTTTAAAGCATTAACAATACGTGAAGGCTTCAAAAAGTATTCCATTTTTAGCTCACATGGTCCTAAGGGCCATGTGAGCTATTGTCATCCTCATTGTCGGCGTCGTCTGTTACCTTTTTATATTTTCATCTTCGTATCGGAGACCACTGAACGAATTTAAACCAAACTTAAAAGAATTGTTTAGCTGTTGGTCCTTTGCCGGATTTTTGAAATTGGTGCCAATCGGAAATTCAGCATTGCCGCTAGAGCCAATTATGTGTTCTGATTTGTCCAAATTTCAAACACCTTCTTGTCAGAAACTACAAAGTGAATTGAATTGTTACTTTGCAGAGATGATTGTTAAATGGTGCTGTACTTAACTTGTGAATCGTTTGCCGAGTGGAAAAAAATCATAATGGCCGCCATGATGGAACTTAGTTTAACATTGGATGCTATGGGAACATTTTCATCTTCTTCTCTTAATCCACCGAACAGATTGCAACCCAACTTGGCAGAAATGTTAAGCAACAAACAGACAATTACCAAGAAATGTATTAAATCTTTGTTCACATAAACTTTGATTCGGCATCTCTAAGCCAGGTGAGCGATCACTGGCTTTTGGGAGCCTCTGGTAAAGTTGTCCCTGATTTCACTTCCCATTTCAATTTGTTTGGATTGAGCGCTTGTTTTGCTATTTTTGTATCTTTGACTTCCGATGTTTTGGTTCTAATTTTATTGATGAGAGGTAACTCCTTGTAATGTACATATAGCTTACCTGAATTTTCCACATTTATTCAACATTGCATTAACAAGAATACGGCAAAATAACACATTTTAAGAATTTTGTTCAACTTGAACACAAGAAATCTTAGATTTGATTGCACCACGCCTCTATTAAAGTATATGTTTTTCTTATATTATTGCCACCAAATGATGTATTTGTCTGGAAGAGAAAGCTCCTACGATTTGTTGACAATATATTTTAGTCAGAATAGAACTATAAAAACCAATGATTCCATGACAAAATTACCCATAAATTCTACGAGATGATTATTTTGACGCTCGAGGTGATAAATGGTATGGTTTAAAAATGAAAAAGCATTGATCTGAAACAAATCTAAACTTTGAACATATGTATCTTGATTTAACAAAAATGTCAAAATGTCAGAACAATGACAACCTCGAAGATGAGCTTACTCACTTGTTATGTTCACCAGTCGTACAACACGAAAGTAATAATTATATAATAATATACCGAAGAAATTTTACAAAACAAAGTTGCCATAGTTTCCATAAATTTTTCATATGAACAATATATCATGTGTGTAAAATGAAATAATACAAATCGTAATCAACATTGTTTTTCAATTGAATTAAATGTGTTCTATTTTCTAGGTATTGTTGTCGGCGTTGTTATAAGTTGCATTGGAATTTTTGCAATTATAGCTGTGTTTATTTGTATACAGAAAAGGTAAATTAAATAGAGAAATAATCTTAATTTAATTGTCTTTTTTGTTTTGTGATATAAACAAGAAATAAACACAGGAAAGACTCATTCTATATTTCTTTAATTTATAATCCATCTAAGTTAGGTTACTTACAAAGCAATTTTGTGCATTTAATTTCATCGACCACGCTTTGTACCAAAACCTTGGAATTCTAAAGTCATTGCATTTGTGACAATCAATTACCTGCAAATGCCCAAATACAAGATCGATACTACAAAATTAAGGAAACTGAACACTTTTGGTAAATTTGTGTGTTTGTCGCAGCTAAAACCCAATTGCTAAATCAGACCCAGCCAAAAGTAATAGGAAGCAAGTTTTTAAAATCAAAGCGGACATTTGACAGAGCGTATTGTTCAAACATATAAGGTCTAACCCTCTCAAAAAGCACTTACATGGCGAACACGCCGTCTATATAGAAAAATAAGAATATCGAATAAAACAGAAATGACAAGCACTCCACATTTAAATATATATAACCAGTTTGATTATCTATATTGAGTTCGAAGCGAGTTGCGGAATACAATTCCCCCCGAGGGCGGCCGGGGTATAGAAATAGATCGTTCGGTTTCTCCGCCTGCAGGTAGAACTCCTGCTAAAAAGGCGTCCGTTAGTTCGAGCGGGGTGTATTAATACTCGAACTCCCCTTCTCAAAGGTTGTTCCGGGGAAAGAAAAGGCA
>JAULBM010069473.1:0-10110 GCA_032357055.1 Geukensia granosissima | reverse complement strand
AGTGGTGAAAGATTAGAAAAACACTTGGATATCCCACCCGACATACCATTAAAGTGAAGCTCCGCTTCACTTATTATAATTTCCACAATGTATGTAACAAATTAAAGATGATATGATGTGGTCAGACTCCTATGTTATAGCCTTCTTGAATAAAGAATCACCAACAAAGTTGTAATAAAACGTCATGCTTTTTTTAATCTTGTGCTTCATTGGATTATGAAACATCAAAATTCAAATCACATGACTGCCATTATGCCAATCAGAATGTTGATATTGATAGTAAATTATAATATCAAAATTTATTTTGATGATCCTAGTAATTTGAAAATTGTGTAACCTAACATCATTTCTATATGTGGGAGAAAGTCAATTATATGTCTAGCATAAGTGATCCAAAGTCTACAATCCCAAATAATAAGTGACCACATTTATTATTGAATTTACAGTAAAAACAATTTTTTTACCAGCTCCATTATTAACAACTAAAAACTTTGAAAAAAGAAATAGGATTTATAGGCATACTCATTTGTATAAGCCACACCTCTGATGGAGTCCTCCATTGCTGTCTTAATCTTGGTGAGAGACAAACAATATCTTTAACACTCAGGAATGACATGTAAAACAAACAACCCATTACAAGCAATAAACATGTGCATGTTTAACAACTTAAGGCAAACTTATAGACAGCATCTATGCTAGATATGGTACAGGCATTTAATGCTGTGGGATTAAACAGGTTTTACTGTTACCCACACCATAGCTACACCTATCAACAAGATCATTTGAACTTGACGTTAGGAAACTTGGAATTGCACATTATATGGAACGCATTATAAAAATATTTTTGCAAAGATAGAAGGTAGCACAGATGCCAACAAGGGGAAAAAGTTTGATGTTTCTCTTCAATTTGAGCATTGTATAGATAATTTTTTATAAAAATATTTTTCAGGAATCTGGCCGACGTAAGCAATGACAATCTACTGAATGTTGACGAGTTTGTCCTATGTATGCATCTTATCCAGGGGGTACTTCAGGGGAGAAAACTGCCAGGAGACTTGCCCAAAAATTTAATGCCAAAGATGTTTACTGCTATAACACTGCCTGTTATGTCTGATATGGAGAAGGAGGCATACATTAAAGTCTTCCAGACCGTTGACAATAAACGAAAAGGATATCTAGAAGGTATGTAAATAATAATCAAATGGAAGTTTCATACATTGAATCAATTCCATTTAAAGTTGTTATAAAATTTTAAATTGCTATATTAAATAGACAAAGGAGTGTGTACAATAAATATTATTTGTTTGGCCCTGAAATTTTACCAGGAAAAAATATAGTTTGGTGATACCGGCTGTAATACAATGTTTTGCAGCAAAATATTTTAATATGTATACTAAAGACATATCATGCCCATTTTGGGTTATGACATCAATAACGACATCCATATGACATCATAATTCATTATTATTGTGACAAAACTAAGATCTCATTTAAAAATGAACATTTGAAAAAGTAGGATGTGATGTTTTGAAATAAATTGACACACTTGTTTTTCATGGCCAATACGGAGAAATTTTCAGTGGACCTACTCTACAATAAGATAATCCAATTAACACAATAGAGAGACTACTTTTACATATTTCAAACTTTCAGTCATCTTTTGGTTAAAATGTCTTATTTTGAGTTTTTCTTATTATTGCTGTTTTAATGGCAGCCAAAAATTCTTCATGGTACAGATTGAACCCCTGTTTGCTTACTTTCCTCCATATGAATTAAATGGCAGAAAATTAGAGAGGAAAGAAACTTAAACTTTTCAATTTAGTCCTTGAAGATATGAAAAAGTAATAGCATAAAAACCTCATGAAGACTGCCAGAGTTATTTCCCCTATCTCACTTCGATTTCTTGACCATGTTGATCAGTGGACTACACTAACAATAATAAAGATACTTTAATTTCCATGTAATGACAAAAATTTAAAGTTATAAAGTTCCACTTTTTCAATTAAGTCACATATAAAATTCCACACAAGTTAATTTTACAATTCTTCAAAAGCATTTAACATATTTTGAAAAAACCCATCATACAACTCCTTCGTGAGTTTTGCTCACAGTATGTCTTGTTATACTTAAAGTTGTATCCCCATGTTATAAATTTTTCCTATATAGAGTTGCAGCTTCTTCCATTTTATGAAGTTGCAGTGCTACTCTATTTGATGTAGTTGTATCCATTTCATAAATTTGCAGTCTCCTTGTATTTTTGGGGGTTGCAGCATCCATCAATTGTATGATGGGTTTTCAGAGTCCATCCATTAAAAGAAGATGGGGTGTCCATTTTATGGGGTTGCAGCATCCATCAATTTTATGAAGAAGATGTGCTGACAACTCGATTACAATCAACAGTACACATTTTAAACATTTTACAATTCTTCAAATTCTTCATTCAATTCTTCATTCCACATTTTATGCCTTCACAACTAACAGGGGTGTATAGAAAAAGGAGATGTGGAATGATTGTCTATGAGACAGCCTTTCAAAATATGTAAATTAAAACATTTACAGGCTGTCCTTAGGCCTTCAGTAATGGACACATATTTACACCCTAAACCAAACTGTTAAAGGCCACAAAAAAAAAAAATTCTCAAATGTAACAACTTTGCCATTTAACATTTAACAAGTAACATTTAACATAAAAATGACAGACAATTAAAAAAAGGCTCCTGGTTTGGGAAGGCACATAAAGTATGTGTGGGGTTCAACATGTTTGTCAATACTCAACTCTCCCCTTAACGTAGGACAGTGGTGTAATAAAATAACATAAAAACAAAACTTTTAAAAGCTAAATTCATAAGATTTAACTTTTGAAATGATGTATTTAAACAGTAAGCAGATAAATATATATTAGTGTACCCTTGTTCTTTCATCATTTATACACTTGTCTTTGTATTTTCAGCATTAGAAGTCCGACCATTATTTCAAGCTTCCTTGCTAAAACCTGAAATACTGGCCAAAATCTGGGACCTATCAGATGTTAACAAAGATGGTGTATTAGATGTGGAGGAGTGGGTTGTTGCATGTCACCTCATAAGACTGATTAAACAAGGTAAGATGGATTTCCATATAATTTTCTTATAAGCAAAGATGCACCTAATTTTTCAAGGAGTTTTGACAAGAAGGTCTTTAAAATTTAAGTTAGGGCACATATTGTCTAAAGCCTTCTTTAAAACAACACAAGTTATAATTGGTGCATTTGTTTTCAAAAAGGACAAAAATCTAACAAAATAACCAAGATGAACAGACAATGACACAATGCCATAACATTAACTTTTATTTCAGTCCAGTATTTAGTCCTATCCAGATTCACTTGGCCTGTGGTAGCTTTTGTCATCTTTTTTGTACATCATGCCTTTAAATATCTGTATTTTAGTTTAATTCTCTGAAATCTCTAGGCCCATTTAAACCACTGGGCCTATTGAAACATCTAGGCTTATTTAAACCACTGGGCCTATTGAAACCTCTAAGGCTTATTTAAACCACTGAGCCGAGCCTATTCAAACCTCTAGGCCTATTAAAACCACTTGGCCTATTGAAACCACTAGGCCTATTTAAACATCTGGGCCTATTGAAATCAAAGTTGACAGGAAAGTTTCCTAGATGGTCATCTTCCTCATCTGTGAATTATTTCCAAGTTGGAAATTCATCTCCAATAACAGTTTTACCAAAACGGACCAAACCTTGGTGCAAATTGTCCTTCAGTAGATTTCTATATATACTGCATTCTGGCCACCATGACTAATTTTGTTATAATTGATAAAAATCTAAAATTGTTCTGAAAATAGGAAGCAAATTTTGATGTAATGTTCTTTACTACTGTATCCTAAATTTCAACAGCCAACACAGAAATGGTGGACATGGTCAAACTTTGTTTAACATGAGATGTATAAAAAAAATTACCAAATTATCTTTTTAGTCTTTAACTGCTAAGTCATGGGAGCCAAAAATTGGTAGAATGGTCAGCATTTGGTCACCATCTGCCATTCCAACTGACCAACCAGGTTCACCAGCACAGACAAAATTAGATTAACATGGGACACTGTGTACACTTCTCTAAAATCTTCATATCTGAAATTGCTGAGCCAATGGAAACTTATGTGGAATAAGCTTTTAATAGTACTCTTCTAGGTAAAGTATATAGGAATCAGTCTATTTGTCTGTCTGGACAAACTTCTACATCATTTAGCCAGTTGGAACCAAACTTTGGTGGAATAGGCCTTAGATGTTCCTCTACTGAAATTTTACCTCCTCTTAACCATCACCATGTCTGACCTCTACTGAAATTTTACTCCCTCTTAACCATCACCATGTATGACCTGTACTGAAATTTTACTCCGTCTTAACCATCACCATGTATGACCTCTACTGAAATTTTACTCCCTCTAAACCATCACCATGTATGACCTCTACTGAAATTTTACTCCCTCTTAACCATCACCATGTATGACCTCTACTGAAATTTTACTCCCTTTTAACCATCACCATGTATGACCTCTACTGAAATTTTACCCCCTCTTAACCATCACCATGTCTGTCCTCTACTGAAATTTTACCCCCTCTTAACCATCACCATGTCTTCCACAGCAAACTTAGTTTAACATCACATCCTTTGGAAAATCTGATGGCAAATGTTTGTGTCTGAAACTGCTTAGCAAATGGGAACCAAAGAGTAAAGCTTGTTAGGCCTTTACCAATGTTTCAGTATCCCATTCTGGCAAACAACATTGTTTAAAGGTGCAAATCAGAGCTGATGTCTGTGAGGAAGAATGCCTCTGGTTTCATAAAATAGTGTTGATGCAGCAGGATTCAAGGAAACATGATGGTCTCTGAGTAGCGTATACCGTATTCCTCATTAAGTTCCCCTGTCCCCCGTATAATTTTGATTGAAATCCTTACATGTAAGTTGTTTGCATTTTTTTTGCCATACTTACATGTAGGATATCATAAAACCATAAGAAGAATTGGGTTTTTTTTACTGGTACTTAACTAACTAGGTATCTGTGATTGAAGAATGCTGTCTTGACCGGACTTGGTTTAACTTAAATGTTTATGTCCAGAGTTGTTGCAGTTTTGGATGCCTCTCTTACGAACTATTTTTTGTACATTTGATATCCAGCTATAATGATTTAACATTAGTGAGTGATCCTTGACAACATTGTATGATCCTTGCTCTTCAATGTCTCATTCAAGATGACCAACATGAACCATACTTTATATAAGTCAAAAATTTTTAGTTAGGAAAGTATAACATTCAAATGTATGAATAAAACTGTATGGATAACTTTATTTACCAAAGTGAAGTTGATTTAGAAAACATAGCCCTGCTTGTCAAAGTGTCCAGATTAAAGTTATTGATTTGCAGTGACTTTGATATTATGTTTGTTTATGTACAAAATAAATTTCAGCTTTTATTGTCAATACACATCTTTTATTTACAAATCACATGTAAATCTGGTTTGATCAATATTGGATTAAAGTTTGTCCAGTTGTCCACCTTTACAAATAATATAAAACAGCAGTAAAGTGTTACATATAATAAGGAAAGCTGGACACCTGGTGTTAAAGGTAGGCAACTAGTTAGCTTGAGATAATCTTCATAATTTGTCAAAGTTTCTATTTCTATGCTTTTTGCATTTTTTACAAAATTTTGCAGTATTTTGGAGGTGAAACTCATATAAATAAGAAAATGTGTATGTTTTACTCTTGTTCTTGCCACATAAACATATTGTAAATTTATTTGCATATTCACATTGTGTTGATTTTTTTCCAACCAAGGTGCTTTTGAAATCTAGGTTGTGCATCATGGCATCACATGGTTTGCAACAGAATAATGGCCACCTGACCTCCAATATCTCCATTTCCATGAACATTTGTATATAGACGTTACATTTATTGATGATTGAATTGGCATTTTGAATCCATTCTGATGATTCACTCTGTTTTTCATGAGCTTTTCATATTTTGTCTATTGCCAAGAATGATTAGGATTGCAGTATTAACTGTTCTGACAAATATCCCTGTCATTTCCATGAACCTCAATATTTTCCCAATTTTGAGAAATAATTTAGATGGCAGTGTGAACCTTTGCTACAAATGTTCCCCATGTTTTAGATGAACATTAGTATCTTATACATTACAGGGGATGATTGTGATGAAACTTTCATTAGAAATATCCTCCTACATGTACATTTGCATTTTGTCTATAAAACATGACAGTATGAATCCCATACACCAAGCCTTCCTAGTTTGCATGAATATGTGTTTTGTATAATAAAAGGAATGATTTTGATTACATTAAACCTCTCTAGAACAATGTTCTTACCTAGCTCATTATGAAGTTTTAATATTGTCTATTACAAAGACTGGGCATGATCATTTGAATTTTGTGTATTAGAAGAAATTAGTCAGAGAGCAGTATAAACTGTCCAATCACTTCACTTGTTTATTGTGAATCTTTATATTTGGTTTGTTACAAGAAATTGATTTAGATGATTGTATCAGCCTGTCAAAATTTCCATAGTGTGCTTGAACATTTGTATTATTTCTAACCCTTACAAATATCCCCTATTTGATATGAACCTCTGTATTTCTTTATTACAGGAAATGATTTGGATGGCAGTGTGAACCATTAAAATATTTCCTATTTGATATGAACCTTTGTTTCTTTCTATTACAGGGAATGATTTGGATGGCAGTGTGAACCCCTTTACCTACCAACCTGATAGAATCTCTCCAACTTCTCTACAAGCTAGAAAGACTAGGTAATGTTCACAAAACAAAACAGGTTCATGGATTCTAACAATCAGGATTTTATTCATTACAGTGGTATATCTGTTGCTTTAAAAATTAAATGATTAATTGAATTAGTTAGAGTTTAAGGGATGTTGGAAAAAGCAAGGTTCAAAAACATGGAAATAGTACTGAATGGTCATTAAAAGAAGTTTAAAGGAGCCAGGGTGTTTAAGCCATTCTAGTTGAATCTGCCGTGGTTTGACTATGTTGGAATCTCTGTATTTTTATTAGGTAAAAGAAGTAAGATTAGATTGTTTATTCCTGAAAATCATAAGCAGCAACAAGTCTCTGATAATTAATACATTGTACTTCTAGCAAAAATTGAAATCACCAATCACTGATCTAACATTTTATGTTTCCTGAAATTTGAGAATATGGTAGTTCTGTTGTATGAAGATAACCGACTTGTTTTGCATTATTGGTACAGAGCATTGATTTGTCATTGTTTAATTTCAAATGAGTAATCACTATTGTTGTTAAATTAATTGGAACTTGAGACTTGAAACTATTTTATAACATGTCTCTGAATTTGAAAGCAGATATTTTTTATTGGAGCAGTAAAAACAACATAAATAAAACAAAAATTCTAGGAATTACAAGAGGTAGGCCAAGTTCCTTTACTTTGTACGAGTTGTGGAAGGTCACACTTCTCGTGTATATTACAGAAAACTGATAAAAAAACTGCCACTGAAATATATGCATATGTTGATGAATATTTGAGGGTGGTACAGGGTTAATTCCGCGCAACATTTTTACCGCTTTTTATTTCATGTGTTGTCAAGCTAGAGGGTCATATTTCGTGTTTCGTGTGTCTTGATCAAAATTCTATGTGCAAGCCAAATTATAATTTTTCGATCCTCATGATATGACATTTTATTTCTCTTACATCCATGTGCGGGACCCCCTGTAGTACCCTCATATTCATTTACAATATATTCAAATTTTAGCATCTCAATAAAAGCAAAAATTTGAAGAAATCATCTTTTTATACATGGTAGTAAAAAATTCCTTATAATAACAACTTCATTTTGACAATTCATCAATGAGGTAGTTAGTAAAAGCTTTAAATTTTAAAAACTTCATTGATAACAAAAAATCTTTTGAGTAAATTCCCATTCTTTAAATAATAGGTGGGATTAAAATTTATCTTTGCCTTATTATAAAATATTTTCTGAGACTTAAGACCAGCATGAGTTTCAATGTACTTCTAGTAAAATTTCATTTTCAAAGTGAATGAATTGTATGTTATCAAATCTTGGACTTAAGTGGTCAATACAGGGGTCAGATAAATAGTCCCCTGCTTTAAAGGAACCATAAATATGTCCTCCATGGTGTTGGAAAATCTATAAATCAATTGTTATTGATTATAGAAAGTAATTTATATTCTCTTGTCATATTTCCTATGTCTCAAGTATGAGTAAATGAATATTATTTCTACTTAAGTAGGTGAAAATTTGGCAAACAAATCTGTAATTTTAGACGAAAACTATTAAAGCAGAATGCAAAATACATGTACCTGCATTTCATATTGAAAAACTCTGGTTAAAATCAAATTTCAGGATGTGTATGTGTAAGAGTAGGCATCCATCTTGACTTTGTGACCTAAATTTTATGCTACATTGACTTTGGTTATTTGGTTCATTAAGCTTGTTTGTAGATGTATATTAGAGGGCAGACAAGCATTCAATGTTAGGTATGTTTGTCTGACCTACATTTTATGCTTCAGTGATTAGTTATAGTTTAAGTTCCGATCCATTGTCCTGTTCACACTAAACTTATTACAATCTAATAGAGAAGACAAGGATCCACACACAATTCGGTCACTCTTACCTAAATTAAGGTTTACCCAAGGTTTCCACCTGTGTATTTTGTCTTAATGTGGAGTTGCATGGTGGACATTAAATCTAAAAAAAAAGAGAAGATAACGAGTTAATGCCAAGGAGACTATATTCCATCTCTGTTAAAATAAGATAAATGAAGTTCTCTGCCTTCAACAAGGGTAGAATGCACTCATTTTGACCAGCTCTAGAATGCCCAAACAATAAAACATTTATACAAAAAATTAAGTAAATCTTGCCTCAATGTTAAACAAATAAATACAAAAAACAATGTGAAATACAATATCCTCAACTCCTGACTTGGGACAGGCACATGATACAATTGATGGGGTTACTCTGTTTCTTGTTATCATCTTGTTGTTGAAAATTGTTGTTTAAATATGAATACTCTCCGTTTTATTGAATTCTTAAATGTTTAACTATCAAAGAGAATATTTTAGATATTTGATCTTTCCTTTTGTACTACCTAAATAAAAGATGATGGATATTTGATATTATTTTGATTGGATACATTTGTAAATGACCATTTAACAAGTGTCAACCCCTGAATCCTATTTATTTGTTGAACAAACGTCGAACTTATATCTGATTTTAAGCCTTGTCATGATGGGTCATTAGTACATTGTGTCCAAATATACCTATGTTAAGACTGGATACATTCCAATTCATAGTTCAATTTTTCAAATAAGTATCTTATAACTGATTAAGCAGTGTTATGATTAAAAAAAGATCATAAAAGATCCATCTCTCTTTGATCTGAGTGCATACAAAGTCCAAATTCCTTAAAGTTTCAGCAACAATACATTTCGGCTTGTTCAGGATAATTTTTTCGTGATTGTGAGTTAAATCTAGTATATTTTTATACATTTGCAAACTTTATTGTGTTAGTTCTTTAGTCTTAATTTTTATCTTATTTTTAAATCTTTTTAAAATGCACATCACTTTTTTTGTTGTATTGAAAAGAAATATATGCATAATGTTTGGGTGTTACTTTAAGTTTTTGTTTACTATTTTAGTGGACCAAACTTTTATAATTGTTTATATTTAGTAGTTTTAAAAATTCCTCCGGATCATGTCATTGTTTATAATCACAACCTATCATGTTCACTTCCCTTTGTCCTCATCTTAAAAAAACTACATTTATTAATAGAAAGAATATGGAATTTATGCCAGAATCTTACATATGTTTCTAACAAATATTCAAAAGCCAAATTTTACTGCTTGTAAAACACTTTTCTGGATTTAACCTTCATCAAACTAGCTAGGGGCCAAAAATAGGAAGATCAGTCCAATTGCTGGTTACTATGATGGACCAAATGTAAAGAACACTGATAAGGCCAGGTCTGTTTTTGAGTCTGGACAAATTTTTGAAACCTACCAGCCAGCCAGGACAAAAAACACACACAGAATAAAAAACACAGCCATGTCA
>JAULBM010069462.1:0-10110 GCA_032357055.1 Geukensia granosissima | reverse complement strand
AAGAAAAAATAAAACTGTATAGATCATGCAGTTTTTTACTTATTAGGGCAGATTTTTGCATATTATTTAATAACTATTAATTTGTACCTGATAAATCATGTACTTATGTTTTTGTGCGATCTTTATTATAGAGAAGAGTTTTATCAAATGTTGTTTCAAATTAAGTAATTTCCATGTATTATCATATATTATATGAAAAGGAAAAGATATCGGGTAAAAATCATAGAGACTGCGCTCCAATCAGTAAAACAGAGTGAATACAAATCTACAGGTTTCCTCAAGGACTTCAAAACGGATGAATTTAAAGCAATTTTTATGTGGCATGTGACCGTTGTTAAGCCAATTGAACTTACAAAAATCAATATTAAATTTTAAATAAAAGCAAACGATATTAATTTGTAGAGATATTTGTTGTCATTTTGTCTTATTCCATTTTGGCATCACCGAAAACTGCAAAGTTTAACCGCGCCAGTTTTAGATTAAAGTTATATATTAAGCTATATATAAAAAGTTCTGCAAACTTAAATACAGCTTAAAAACAGAGAGAGAATTTTTTATGCTCGTGAACAGTTTATTCTTAGCACCGAACAACGCGCATTATGTAGAAGCTAACTGTTAATGTAAAACCTTTGCAGAGTTATTGTGTACAAAGAAGTTCCAAGTTGTAATCTTGTTGCATTTAGGACACATTTACCAGATAACAATAGGAAGCTTTTTTGTTCAAGTCCAGTTTAAAATACCCACGTAAGAGATTAAAAGTGCATTGTCCAAAGGGACAAAACAAAACATTTTTAAATTCTAATGCTTTAAGACTGAACTCGAACAGTTTTATGAATGGAAGAATGCAATTTTAGTTTAAATTCATCGTTTTAAATTGAAACGACATATAAAGACAAATCCAACAAGCTTTCTTGTCGATTATCTTTTATTATACACTTATTAAATACATGATGTGTGTATTTCAGGTGTCTCGTAATAACTGCTTCGTCAGAATCAAGCAATGAGGTTTCCGAAGATATCGGTTTTGTCGACGACGATTCAGGTGAACTTGACCTTGACAAAAGATTATTTGAAAGACTTGCAAGCGGACTTGTTGGTAAAAGGCCTTTCGATAGATTAGCTAGTGGCTTGGTCGGAAAAAGACCATTCGATAGATTAGCTAGTGGCTTAGTCGGTAAAAGACCATTCGATAGATTAGCTAGTGGCTTAGTCGGAAAAAGACCATTTGATCGATTAGCAAGTGGTCTCGTTGGGAAAAGGTCATTTGATCGTTTAGCTAGTGGACTAGTTGGGAAAAGGCCATTTGATCGATTAGCTAGTGGATTAGTTGGAAAACGACCTTTCGACAGATTAGCAAGTGGACTTGTTGGAAAAAGACCATTCGACAGGTTAGCAAGTGGACTAGTTGGAAAACGACCATTCGATAGATTAGCAAGCGGCCTAGTTGGAAAGCGATATTTTGACCCATTAGCAGCAGGTTTAGTCGGTAAAAGAGAAAGCTAAAATACAAACAATATTTGCTGGTTAAATATACCAAAATTAAATTATGACGTCTATAGCTTTCAATGCAAATTAAGTTTTGATCCCTTGATTCAATATTGAGTGACCTTTCAGACAGAAAATTAGGATTTCTTATTGAGTTTAAACAAATTGTTTAAATTTTATTTAGTTGGATAAAGATTTTGTAACAAACTTGTAGAGGAGATATCAGGTTAAGTGAAATCATTCCAACAGTACATTTTAAACATCCAAAAATATATGTCATTCATGCATAACTTATAATGGGTTGTAAAATATAGCATATCATGCAAAATATCTACATAATAAAACATCAACATAAAACACTTCGTGATTTTCATATTAGAAAAAATGCAATTAATAATTCTCTATGCAAATACAATTAGTTAGATTGCTTTTAGTTTGCAATTTTAAACAACGACAAAACAACAAATAAATCTAAAGACTTAAACTTCAAATACACTGTATTCAAATGAAAACAACAACTTAAACAGACAAGTCAACTGGTTTATTTGTACCTTGTTTCATATTTGATGTTATGGTAAAACAACAGTATATTTCCAATAAAAAAATCCATGATAATGTCCACAGTGAAATAAAGAATCAGGATATAAAATTGCACAAAAAGAGTGAGATCAGGTGCATCGAAATATTGTGATATTTCTGCTTTGCTTGCAACATCCGTTGTGGCATATCAATCTAAAATATTCAGTTTTTTGTTAAATTTGGACGACATACATAGATCATTGACAAAAAATAAATCATCGCAGTATTTTACTGCAATTTTTTAACTCCTGTTGCCAATCGTTATATAACGGGTATACGATTGAAATCTTAAATTGTCAAGCCCTTGATTTTGTAGCTTTTCTCTTTTCTGAGTAGTATAAAATGGTATATTGATGCTATGAATGAAAAGTCAACAATCGGAAAATTCAAAGTAAACATTTTTGGCATAGATCTTGAACTGGTGCTGTCTGCTTACATCAATCAACACATATTGAAGAGGTCAAACTAAAAAAACTTCCCAAAATGGTCTACTAGTGGAACAAGAGTTGCTTACGTTTTCGGAGCGCCTGAACTCACCCTGATTTTTGTAGGGTTCATGCTACTCCAGCTTTCGTTTTCAGTGTAGTGTTTTGTGTTTTATTTTTATCTTTCATTTTATATTGTTGATCATGATCTTGTCTGTCTTCGGACTTAACGATTTCTGTTTGTCTCTTTGCTATCTTCGAATTCTCTTTAAGATGCACATCAAAACATTGGAATTAACTTAAAATTAACACAGTGAAATACTATCATTAAAAAAGTTGGTACAGATTACATAAAACTACCCAACATGAATATTTTCTAGAAAACTGATAAAAAACGACAATATCCAACTTTGTAGAGGAGTTCAATACTTTTATAGTAGATAAAATATTGTATTTGAATTAGTCAGTGATTTAAATACACAGATTATGTAATTACTTGGAACGAATTTCTTCTCAAATCGATTCACGTTCATTCGAACCTAAGACTAAACTTTAAGTTTCTCCCAACTATTGTAAAAAAAAATCTGATATTTTCATTGACTAGTATCAAACAAATATAAGAATTATTCAAAGTCAGCATAATTAAAGAAACCCTAGTTTTAAAGAATTTTGTGGTTTGATTGATTATTTATCCTTTGTAAATGTTTAAGATCGAAATAAGCGATTTATCAGCATACTCATTTAAATCCGATTTTAAAATGATTCTAGAAGACATTGACAGAAAACTTATCCCTTGCAACCAAATAAAAACTATCTCGGAGGCACATTACAATTGCTTCAGATGAAAATGTAGGCGGAATGCTGCAATAAATTATTAGCATTTATTTTGTATTATCCTATATACGAAAGCGTCAATCATCTATATATGACACAAAAATATGTAAATTCGATTTCCGGTTTCTGTCTAAAGTTGTTAACAAAGTCTGCCGAGAGGATAAGACGGTTATTTGCTAGAAAAGTGTTTCCAGTTGAAGTTTATTCACATTCAGTTAAGCCAAGTTTAAAATACTTGTTCGCCTTATCCAAATATTTGTATTTGAAAAGGGTAATTTATAATTTCTAATATAAATTGTTAATAAATATAAAAAATAAACTGCGACTAAGTCGTTTTTCTGGATTAACCTTCTACAGGGGCAAAATTACTGGATCTCCGATTTAATAGTGTTATTAAAAATCAACAAAGAAACTTTAAAACCTTATTTTGTACGACGAAAAAAGTTAAAAGGTAAAATCGTACAAAGAAGAAAATACAGACATATCTTCCCAAAACGTATTCTATAAAAAAACAACGCAATTAAGTATACACGTCAAGCACGATATAAAATTCCACTTTCTCCAAACAGTAGTTAGGAAAGGCAAACTCTTTTTAAATTATTGAAAAAGTATATGGAATAAATGCAAGACCGACAATCAATTTCTTATTAAAATTATAAATATCGGGAATTACAAAAGACCTCGCTGGATTAACCTTCATTAGGAAGGATAGGGCCAAAATATTTGAAGTTCGAGCTAAAAATTGGAAGATTGCAATTTCCAGATAATGTCAGTATAGCCCACTTGAGCGGAAGAGTTTTTACAAAACTGTTAATTTTGCATTTATTTTTTTCTTTTACTGTGTAAACTTCGTTTGTAACATAAAATACAAGAAAGCCATAGTAACAGAAACAACAAAATATTAAAATATAAAATCTGAGAATGTTTCTAAAATGTATTTGATATATTGATCATAAAATACAGTCATATTTAATACATAGTTGATATGTTGATATACGAACATGCAAACATTGGCAAGTGTTGAAAATAACTTTTATAAAGTGAAAGCTACAGACATAATGGTTTGCACTATTCTTGGAAAAAAATTCACTGGAAGTCACGTTAGGATAAATTGCATGCTTTTGAAAAACCCTTCAAAACAGTTGACAGTTGTGATTTCCATACTCCGGATTTAGATGTGTATATTTCGCAAGGTAAACTTTATACCAAAATGTACCACAAGTTGGACGATTGCTCATTCCCAGTTGTTAAATTCCCTTCCTTGACGGGGACGTTGCTTTGGCATACGGTGTATATATTTTTCAAATTGTTCGTTATACCCGCGTTTATAGTGACGTTTCAGATTTTAATGATCACAATCTCTGTATAACTGACAAAGTCAAGGATTTTGTTTATCACAAATTAGTTAAAATATTTGTTAAAGCCATTCATAAATGATTTAATATCAAAATCTGATGTGTTTGCAATCATCTGATGAAATATGGGATTTCAGATCCTACTTTTTATGGAAACTTGGTAAATAAAGCTCGTAAATTCAAACTTAATCCATATGGGTTTAAAATTCATTTTAACAAACTTATCCGTGAAGAATAATAATTAAATCTTAAAATATCTTTTTGGTATTAATACTTGGCATTTACACAATACCATATTTTCCTCGATTTCTAATGATATTTAAACACTTATTCCAACTGAACGTGTTTTCATTGATACCGTAGTTACGGAGAACTTGGTTTCTAAATCGGTTGCCTTTGGGGTTTGAACTAACAGACAGCAACTGCGAGTAATCGTAAGAGGTCAGTCTTTTTTTCTTGTATCATTAATTACTTTTAATCTGTTGTTGGTTTTCAGTATCGATATTAAGTGTTATATCCAATTTAACTGATTTTTATCGTGTATTTTTATTGCTTTTTGTCACAGGTTAGGAGGTTGAGCGCTAAAAAACTGGTGTAACCCCGCCATATATTTAATTTGCATACCCAAGCCAGACACCTGTAGTCAGCGTTGTTGTTGTTTAAATCATTAACTGTTATTCGTTCCCCATTTTTTTCAATAGATTATGTCGATTGTCGTGTTTTAAGTGTTTATTTAAGGGGCCTTTTAACGCTTCCGTTATGATATGACTCCGGTTCATTATTGAAGACCATATTCGAAACTGTAGAAGTTAAATTTCGACTGTTATGGTTGATGGCTGTCTTATGGACAATCATGCCACATCTCCTATTTTTATTTTTTTTTAACAGGAATAAACGTTTCAATATTTGTTTTTACATGTTACTTCATTATTTTTACATCAAATATAAAAATTAATTCGTATATGAAGTCGACTGCTAATGGAAATTTAACATACGAGATCGCTTAAAAAATGACGTTACCTACTTAAGGAAATGTATCATATGACGTTGCTTACAAACCGAAAATTGAAAAATTGGAAAAGTATTATTCCTATTTTCTTCATAGAAAAGACCAATATGTTTTGAATAAAAGATTGTTTTTTTTTCTACATGCGAACCATAGGAAAAGCTTTTAAATGTAAAAATAGGAGATGTGGCATGATTGTCCATGTGACAGCCACCCACAAAATGACAGTAGAAATTTCCACATTACGGCCTTCAACAATGAACCAGAGTCCATATCATAACTGTAGCTGTAAAAGGCCCCGAAATACAAAATTTTAAACTATACATAAAACGTGTTATTTTAATGGAATCTTTTTCCACATAGTGATGTTATCGAATTTGTAATTGTGCAATTAGGATCCTGATTTTGGGTCCAGTTGTGGAAAAAAGAGTCAACATTCTAATTTGTATCAGCAGCTTCTTTTGAATGTTTGAGTTTTGGGTTTAAATTCTCTTTAAAATACATGTATAAAATTTGTTGATGTGACAAAATGATGTAACATCCCATCAACTCCAAAGAGTCAAAAAGGAAACAAGATTTAGACAATTTTAAGGTAAGCATTTGAATTTGATTTAGGCAGGTTGTATGTTGTTTATAGATTGGAAATAAATTAAAGCGAAACAAGGTAAAGCTTATAGTTACAATTTAAGACTAAATGTTATAATGGTTAGACAAAGTTCGTCCGTCCCGTATTGCTAATACTAAGATAAGCTCCGAGATGAGTGAGTGATTTTTGAAAAAAACGGGTGGAATTAAAAGGACATGGCAAATCTGAGAAGAGGACAATGACAAAACACAGAAGAAAACAAAACACAAAAAGCTAACATAAAACATACATTTATTGGACAATACGGATCTAACAAAAATACAAAGGTAAACTAAGGTGTTCCGTACGTACAAGTATCTCACGCGCCTTAAAAGACTTCCGTTGAATTGTCCACTCAAAATCCAGGAATTGTTGGAGGAATATTGTAAACTTGCTTGTATTCATGATTTGTTCTTTTTCTGGTTTTTTTTTCGGGGGGTGGGGGGGTGGGGTGGGGGGTTGGACATGGTTTTGTCTGTCACCCGCCTTAATTATATTCGTCTGTCCATTGT
The DNA here is from genome assembly GCA_032357055.1 of Geukensia granosissima. Lineage (NCBI taxonomy): Eukaryota > Metazoa > Mollusca > Bivalvia > Mytilida > Mytilidae > Geukensia > Geukensia granosissima. The sequence continues at coordinate 3,289 of JAULBM010069462.1, read as the reverse complement.
TTTTTTGTGTTGTTGAATAAGCATTGTTGTCAAGATAACAACTAAAATATTTTAAAGAGCTGATTCGTCACAGGGCTCCACAGAGAGTTGGATTCCATCTATAAGTTTAAGGCAATGAGCCATGTGGAGACCTCTAGATTGTAACTGTTTGCCTCTTCTTATTGAAATATGGTTCTTTCACCGTAATAATATAACTGTTATTGCTTTTACATTCGTTTGATTTTATATAATTAAAATTTCAATTTGACAACAACCAATCAAAAGAAGATGTACCAAAAATATGGAATTTGTCTGAAAAACCAAATAAAATAAGAAGATACCAAAGAGGTAGACGGATGTTAAGCGAAAGGTCTGACAAGACCATGCATGGTCAATAATGTGAACCAAAAAAAAACTCTCTCCATGAGCAATTTTATAACTGTTTGTCGTAATCAAAGTACCAAATGATATCATAATGGTTTTGTTTTCCATAAGGAAACCGTAAATTATTTTAAAATGAAACACGCTGATGAATATTGCAAATATGTAATATGATTGTAATATGACTACTAAATCATCTAACAGCAATAATCAATAAGCGTTCGTTTAAAGAGAAAACGAACGAAAACCTTAGGGTCGGTTAAAAGTGGACAATACAGCAGACACAATAAACACTAGAAATGTAAATCAAAGTCAAAATCCGTAGCATGCATTGCAGTTGCCATTCCTAGATACATCATATATACCAATGTGATTGAGGTACATGTACCGTCCAACTGAGAGCATTCATTTCCTGTGTATAACGTTTATAACTTTCATCTACCCCAACAGCATGTTTGTATGAGGAGATGGATTTTAACCTTGCCATCTCCGACGCCAACTCATACGCCCAGGGTACCACATAAGACCAACGATCACTCCGTAAGGGGAGCTTACAAATGCAAATGCAAAACACAAAGAACCACAACAAAGAAAACTAAAATAAGAACCTGACAAAGTATGCAGCTCTGTCGGTAGGCGCGCAACTCCTGCTTATTTTAAAAGCACCTGCCTACTGCCCGTTAATTTTCTAAAGTCAGATATATTGTTTGTACAAGAACATTGTCTTGTTTATTGTAAAATCAACGTCACTAATAAGTCTAAAGACCAGGATCGTCTTTGTGGTTTGAATAAAAACACAAATGAAGATAATCTGATTTTGTAACAAGTACCGGAAAAAATATGGCAAAAGACAGGCAAGACAGGCAAGGCTCGTATAAAATAGTGTACCTGTATTCACTCGTGTCAAGTAAAAAATGTATGAAAATACAATTTTAACTGCGTGTAAATTTCCATCACCAGACAAGCTTGTGACCAAAAATAGGAAGATGGTTCAAACATTATGAAATTCTAGTTACTTTTAAAAGTATTTAATGAAGTATTTTATGACTAATGTACGCTGATAAGCCAAAAATAAGGAGAACAATCTAGATGTAAACCTTTGGCTGTCAGGGATCATCTTAAAAGAAATAAAGCATTAAAAGAAAAGATGAAAATGTATCTTTCCAATAAACATTCGCGTACCTGGAAATAAATAGGAGCATACAACTCAAGCACGGAGAAGCTTTTTACATGCAGCCTCCACACAGCACAAGAGAAAAACTAAGAAATAATATTTAAGAGAACATTTAAAGGAGAAACATTGTTAATGGAAGGGTGTGGGACGTTCTTAGTATTCGACATACATTTATTCTTAAAACAAAGAGTTTTTACGATATATGGTGTTAGGTACATTTATAGCTACATCTTATTCACAAAGTACAATTAAATTGACTGCATGTTTGCTCGTGATAACGGCTTTATGAATGTACAAATACCAAACACAATAAGTTCTAAGAGCAATCAATGGCAAATAGTGGCGGCCGGTTATTCTGTTAATATTTAGTTATATCTATATCTAATATTTCGTTATTACCATTGATTACTCATACTACCTATGTGAACGAAACCGCACCAGTTTGATGAAAAGTATAAACTTAGACTTATGTGGTCACCAAGGCTCTAGCATTTTTTTAATTAGAGCAATAAAAAACCAAAATGACAACCACAACATAATAAAAATGGCACATGACTTTTCAAGTGTTAAAACTTTTTACTTGACTTTCTTCTCGGTTTATCTAAAACAATTTTCTGTCCTGCTGCAGACATCAAAGCAATATTAGTAAATTTACAGAGGTCATTAAAAATCAGAAATCGATAATAAATGAAAGGTAAAATTCATGAGGGACTCACAAAAGCCTACTCAATATCAACAACCGACGAACGTGCGTATGATGTTGTTTCGGTTTCGTGAAAAATTGTAAACTGTGTGGTAATAAAAGTATCAAATAATATTACAATGGTTTCGTGTTTTTATACAATAAAAACTTTCACTCCATATATAATTATTTAAATTGAATGCACGCTTATTAATATTGCACAATTTTATATAAATTATGAAATATGATTACGCTGTTCATTCCAAAAGCTATTGACAGATGATTTAGCAAATATTTATGCAATTGATGCGTTGCTTGATCTTTACGTGTAATCACTTTGATTATTTATATGATATATATAATTTAACAGAAATATATTTATTAATACTGTTATTGTTTGCTTTATTACCACGAGTCTTCCGGTTCTTTAGTTTTCTTTGTAGACTTTTTGTTAAGTTTTTTTTCTTTTTTCTCTTTCGGTATCTTCTATTTCCTTTTTTTGTCATTTTCAAGCAAATTTTGGGGAAAGTCTTGTTTATTGCATCTGAAAAATAAGATTTTTTTACGTTTTCAATTAAAGGCTCAGAATGTTCAACCTGTATCGCTAAAATGTCTAACACTTGGGTAATTTTTTTTCAATTCTGGGTCAAACTAACAGCTTAAACCGTATCTACTTCTTTTTGAAAAGAATAACATAGCTCATTCCACTACAATTAATGGAGGAAAGAATGGTAGAACCCTACAAATATAAGTATGCTTTGATTTCTAACTATCATTCTTGTGACATCGGTCACAATTGTTTTGTTCATGCGCACATAACGAGACCAAATTAGACAACTGTAATTGCATACCCGTAGTCAGGGGGGTTCGAGGGGTTTGGGTGACCCCCCTCCACCTTGAAAACCAATAAGCACTATTAAACTCGCGATTCAGATTGAAGTCTGACTATTAAAGTCTGGAAAACAGGACTTAAATGCAACGGTGCCAAGAAATTGCTAGATTGCAAGATTTTGCACCACTTTCTCCAGACCCAAAACCGTAAAGTTCACTTCGAGAGTCGATGTACCCCCCCC
>JAULBM010069451.1:0-10111 GCA_032357055.1 Geukensia granosissima | reverse complement strand
AGACCTTTTAAATATTAGTGTTAGGTGTGGAAATATGTCCATTATTGGAGGCGTTAGGAGACCCTGTAGTAGTTTGTGATTTAACCTAAGGTAGGTTATAAACAAATGTATTTCTGAAAAATATAAGTGAAAATAATTTAACGATCCTTTGAATTCTCTGATCCATTAAATCAACTCATTCACAAAGGTTACACATTTGACGTTGTTGTCAGAACAATGAAACTTGTTTATGTTGTTACAAATATTGAAACTCATATCACTGAATTACACAATACTAGTGTCATCGCAACCTATCTTGTTTTTTCCACACATTTATTGAAATGCAGTATTTATTCTTCTGTGTTTGAAGACATCTTTTGTTGAAGAACATGATGTTTTATCATCGGGAATTGCAACTTGAGCATGCTTAAAAATTGTTTTCATTCTGTAGATATATATCTTAAGGTTAGCATGATCACCACGAGTGTGGAGTGTCGTGGGTTAGATCAATGACCTGGTCACATCAAAGACATTTATACATTCGACACAGCCGAGGACAAGGCCATGCCCAAACGATTCTATACATACGACACAGCCGAGAACAAGGCAATGCCCAAAAGATTCCATAGAGAACAAGGCAATGCCCAAACGATTCCATAGCCACAACAGACCCGTTAATGCAATGCCCAAACGATTCCATACATTCGACACAGCCGAGGACAAGGCAATGCCCAAACGATTCCATACATTCGACACAGCCGAGAACAAGGCAATGCCCAAACGATTCCATAGATACGACAAACCGAGAACAAGGCAATGCACAAACGATTCCATAGATACGACCAACCCGAGAACAATTAAGGCAAAACTTTTCAATTACATAAACAATACAAACCAAACAACAAGACAAGGCCAAAACAATAACATATACACAACAAACCCAGGGTAAGGCATTTCAATTCCATCGAAAATACGAACGAGAGAACAAGGCAAAACCCAAACAATTACATAGACATGACAAAACCCGAAAAAAGAGCAAAGACTTGACAATTCCATAGACACAATAAACCCGAGAAATAGGCAAAGACTAATACAAAATAGGAGATGTGGCATGTTTGTCCATGAGACAGCCATAAACCAAATGACAGTCGAATTTAAACTTTTATTGGTTCCATACGGCCTTTAATGATGAACCGGAGTCTATATCATAACGGTCGCTATAAAGCCCCCAAAATGTGAAACTAATCATAAAACATGACAATCGACCTAATTTATGGAAAAATGGTGAACAAATACCGGTAAAAAAATTACTAATTAAACAACGACAAACACTAGACGACAGGTTCCTGGCTATAAGGACAGGCATATTAAGTATTTGGCGGGGTTAAACTAGTTTGTGAGAGCTTAACCGACCCCAAACCTGGGACAGTGGTGTGAAAAAACGACAATGAAAACACACGATAAAAACGGCTGAAATGGATTTAACTCTTGAGAACGATACTAATAGCCAAAAGCAAATAGAATTAAAACTAATAGATGATAAAAAAAAGTATCGAGCTCGAAAGAGTACTCGCAGTTGTTGTCTGCTAGTCGGAGAACAAGGCATGACATTATACGACAGAAAACACAACAAACCCAAGAACAAGGCAAAGACCTAAAACGACAGAAAACAGAACAAAGTCGAGAACATGACAAAGACCTGATACGACAGAAAACACGACAAACCCGAGATCATGGCAAAGACCTGATACGACAGAAAAGACGACAAACCTGAGAACATGACAAAGACCTTATACGACAAAAACACGACAAACCCGAGATCAAGGCAAAGACCTCATACCACAAAAAACACGACAAACAAAAAATAAAGCAAATACTTAACACGAAAGAATACACGACAATTTTGAGACCAAGACATAGACTAAACATGACAGAAAACACCACGAAAAAAGACTACCATAAACACGACAAACCCAAGGATAAAGCACAGACTTCAGAAGTCTAATATTTTCACATTTACTTTCATACATTTTTATTATATTTTGTGTGGCGTTGGACAAAACAGACTTGATTTTTCTATGCTATATAATATTGATCACATTTGCATCATAACATTCAAAATGTTCTTCGTTGTAAAGCTTACGAATCACTAAAAATATCTGATTTTGTGAATTGCCGTCGTTTTTTCAGTAACGTTATAAATATCAATTTTGCCTTTAACCTAATGTTAACTGTCACCTATGTCAATCGGATTTATTATTCTAAGATTATAATAAAAACCCAAAATAAATGTTCTTGTTGTGTTCAAATTAATTCGTAAATTCTTCCAAAGGTTTCCACAAGGCCTTCAGTAAAATTAGATTACATGTCAGGCGAAGTTCCCAAATGTTAATAAAGATAACAATCAAATTAAAATAATAAAATTACGCAAAGCCAATGCCATAACAAAAAGACTTGTCTCTTGGGACAGGCGCATGCAACAGGCGGCGGGCTTGTACTATTTTTGTTAGATCCCCACCATCTGCTCACTTTTCTCATGGTCAAATAAAACATAAAATAAAAATATAACACATTAAAGACACACTGTAAGAAGTAAGTTTACTCTTTCGCTCTATCTCGTGGGCTAAATCTAAGAAAAAAAATTCCCGTATTTCAAGTTCACTTTGGGATTTTTAGTTGATGAAGGGACTGCTTGAAAGGAGAAGTAAAGCAGTACCAGTATATCAAAATGCGAAATGAAACGTGAAATATAAGCCAGTAAGAGCGGACAACTTGTACTAACAGTTTATTAAAAAACTCTACCAAATAATTTGATGTCAAGCATTCTAAGAATAATACATTCAACAAACTGCGTTTTCTCACGTTGTATGATTGCCATTATAGTTTTCTTGTTGTTTAAAAATCATCGATGTATCAATTTCTAAGTATTGTTATAAAGGATTGAAAAATCAAATTTGAATATTTTTACAAAATTTTTACAAATCTGATTTTAGGTTTTTGAATTTTTTATATTGACATTTGATGAACGACAATTTTTGAATTCTCTTTATCACCGTTCTTCTGATTGCCTTCCGTGATTTGTATTTGAAAAAGAGGCCTGTTGGAACATCTGGAATCTAATAAACAGAAATCAGCTTTAGTTATAATTTACAATATTATAATTAATATTTTCACACACAATAACAGTTTAATGTACATCTTTGTGGCTTAACTGTCTTTTGTTGTATTTTTTCTCGTTCTTAATATCAGTAGATATCTGATGGTTCATGCAACATGCCACTATTATTGCAACAATCTAAAAAAGAGAGAAAGATTGCAATTTAAAAATGTGACGCAATGATTTTTTATCTGGTGCGGAAACTCTGCTATATGATGTCAATCGCATCTTATTTCCAACGGTATTCCCCATTCTAAACTATAATAAATCTTGAAAGCTTTTTTGGTTAACCTAAATTTTGTTAAAAAAAGATGGCTAGCGAAGATATAATTTGGTTATAGGAAGGGAAAAATATTTTGCGATTAACCACTTTGTTTCCAACAGATATACACTGACGATGATATATGTAGAATGCTTCATTCTTGAATGACAAGATTTCTGTAACGATTGAAGAACCATCGGCATTCTCATGGGAACTAACTGCGCCCTCCTTTTCACCGATGTATTCCTGTATTATGAATCCAAACTCATACAAGGCCTTCTGAAGAAAATAAAGATGTTTTGGTTTCACGTTTCAGGTACTTCTTTACTATGTTTGGTTCTCCCACTTTCTATGTCTTGGTTCTAATGATACTGATGAAACGCATATATTGCATATCACAATTCATCATGTTTAGCTTCAGTCATGCGCAGTAATTGTTGACTATTCTTATTTCCAGCTACCGGCAAAGTTAATTCTTATCTACTCGATGAATATCTTACGGGTTTTAAAAATTTGCATTCAGTTAACAGTCAGTTTTTTCCGAGAAAGGACCCCTCTGTCACTTTCAAATGCATTAGATTATATTTCCGTATTCTGCTACTTTTTTGTGTATATTGAATGATTTCTGTTACAATATGGCGTGTCTTAAACTGTTTATATTCCTTTATTCTTGCATTTAACAGCGTTGAAAGTGGGGATGATTCACATCCAATATAACAATGTTAACATGGCATTATGCACAAAGTCCGAACTCGGGGCCAATTCATGTCCATGTACCGTTATATTATGTTTTTATTATCACTTCGGTAAGTTGATCTTGGCGATTAAGATCTCACCATGCTTAAGATACAACAATTTGATTGACGTCATTATAAGTTGATCTTAGTATTTGCAAAAAAAAACTTAATTGAGAATATGAAGATTCCCTTATTAGGATTTTCCACTCACCTGAACAATCAGAACAGCAATACACACCGACATAAATATTTCTGTGTATTCATAGATGGTTTCTTCAATGGTCGAATAACAACCCTTTAAATAAAATATGACACCTATCTCATGAATGGGAGTGGTATATTTTGTTGCCGTAAATCATATTTCTTAAACACCATATCTAATCAATACTCCACACATGTTCTATATTTTACATAAATATTACTATTAAGATTGCAAAATATTATATGCATGATTTGTAAGGAATGCGTAATGCACAATATTTTGGATCCAAATGTGTGTGCTTATTATTATTGTCTTTGTATTTTAACCGGTGTCACAAGTGGAATAGGCATTGCTTACTCTTTCAAAATTTCATGTAACAGCAGTAACTCAATTACCGAAGTTTCAAAATGAAGAAATATTAAATCGTGTAAGTTCCTTGTAAAATTTAATTGTAACATTTGTTCCTGGCGGAATAAACCTTATAGAATAAATGTTCCTAGAGGAATAATTATGATGAAAAGACTGTAAGAAAAGTTCCATAAGACCTTGCTATAAGGAAAAATATACGTTGACAAGAGCACCTGACCTAAGCTATTTGTAAATTTCGTGTTTTCAGTACTCTGTTTGTATTTCGTTTGATTTTGTTGGTCTTGGTCTTGGTAAAGATTTATGTCTGCCTCTGGTATCTTTAAATTCTTTTTCCATCATTTTGACGTAGGGCACTGATATAACGATCAACAAAATGCCGATGCATTGCATCAACCTTTATCATATTCTGATAGATTTCTTACTTCCTCGATATAGGAATTTGTAGAAGTTGGACTTGTTGTACATGTTGTGCCAGCTAACATAATTCCATTCAAATATCCTGCTCCTTTACAACAGTATCCTGGTATGATGTCGATCTCACGTGTCGAGTTCCAGACTGATTTTGCGAAATCATCTGTTTCTGACTGTTTATTTACTCCACAACATTTGAACTATTTTAAAATTATGAAAACAAATTGATATTTTAAATATTTTTTTTACTCTAACCGTTATTTCTACAGAATTGTTCTTTGTCAAAAAATCTGTAGATGTCCTACACAGCTGACTTCTTACCATCTAAACATAGACATTGCTTTTTCATCTGATTTTAAAATGACTATCGTATTCGAAAATTTATAAATGATTGGTGCATGTACCATACCAGGAACCTGAAATCCAGTGGATGTTTATTAGTGTTGCTTGTTTTGTATTGTATACTTATTTGGCAGATATTTGTTATATTTGAATATATCATCACATTTTATGTTGTGGCATTTAACAGCTTGCCTTAGGGTTTGGATATGCGTCCATTATTGAAGGCCTTATGACAAATTGTAGATGTCTGCAATTTTTTTACACGTTTTGGATGGTTGTGACATGGACAATCATACCACAGCTCCTTTTTTATATTTTATTTTTGTATTAAACTTTTTTTTAAAGCTTAACCTTCTGCATACTTCATATACCCGTATTACGTCATGAAAATAGCTACTGTATAGTCATATTTTTAAAATCTTTTTGAAAAAATTAGAACTGTGCGAGTTAATTGATGTCGATCAAGGAGAAGAATTAAAGAAAGAACTGAAATGTTTTGTTGAGACATTTAACTTTTGAACTTATCGAGAGGATTTATGATCCAGTGGCTCATTTCTTTTTTTCATTCTGCTACAAACCTGACATAATTTTTATAATAACTCGATTAATGAATGTTTAGTACAAGGTAGTTGTAATCACCATAACAAAGAGCCCATTCCATGCCATAGTTATAATCCCACCGGTGTTGCCCTCATATGACGCCAGTAATCCTAACAACGTTCCTTTCACAGTGTCGTTAATCTGAAATGATAATAAGCATTTATTATAGGCTGTCCTGTAGCGCTCGTTTCCTTCATGTTTATTGAAAGAAAGTATCATATAGACTGTTTACATGTCAAAGTTCATAGTTTATGTTTATCGCAAAAACGTAGAAGTGTCGAGCCAAAGTTATTGACTCTTTGGATTATCGACAGGTTATTGACTATTTCGATTATCGACATGGATGTTAGGATTAATTGAGTAAGTTAGAGAATTTTGGTAATAATTAATGTTAAGTAAGGACAATGCATTGTAAGATTAAATTTCTTTACATTTTTATCTCGCCAGAGAAAGCAGCTGAAAATGCATGTTTTACAAATGCAGGCAATTGCAAAAATGCTCTAAATAATCGGTTAACGTTATATATATTTCGTTCACATCTTGCATTTCTCTGTTAAATTTTTGTCCATAGTTGAAGGCCGATAAGCAACATATAGATAGTATTTTTTATAATGTTGACTTAAATAGATGGCTGTCTATGATAATCATGCCATATTTTACTTTTCTTGATGGTGCACATGCAATGAAATACAGAATCTAGGACATTTTGAGCTGAAAATATCATATTTCATGATTTAACATGACATCGTTTGGTTTAATGAACGACGTCGTCGTCCACGTTCCTTGAAAACAAAGCACGTTACGTTACGTTACGTTATCTTTCACAGCAGCCTAATGATTTGTACAGAAAACATGTCAGGACAGAATAAAGATATTGCTTACGGTGAAATCTATTTCATTCCCAAAACTTCGCAACAGAATAATAGTTTTATATTTGTGCCAGTTGATCTTCAGGAATTATCGGTTCAGATCAAAAGATATTGCCGTGCTGCTTTTGTTTTTTTTGGTTTTTCCTTTCGACACATGTTGGGATCCCACTAAACTTGTTTAACACCACCACATGTCTCATGTTACTGTCCCAATTCAGGAATTGGTCATGTTTATATGTTGGTCTTTTTATTAAAAGAAAAATAGTCAATGTTTTGTTACATTACATTTTTTTAATTATATTCAGGTAGGAGCAGAAAAATCACGTTCTCACAGTTATATATCTTGGGCGTTAAATTTATAGGTTTTCTCATGGATTGGTTGTAGATTTGTTTTTGTTGTGGTTGAAGTTAGGTCGCTCTGACATTTTTCCCATATCTTTTCATTTTCATAGGTCTAAATAAACAATCATGAAACACTATATACGCATTTAACTTGATCTTTTCAGATATGAAGATTAATAAGCATATTAAACATATAGGAATGCACGATTTTTTTATTCTTATTTCTATTTTTTTTACCCAAAATGTTATTTCTTTATAATATTTTTTAACATATATTTTGGTAAAAAACGAACCTTACTGCCTCTATATCTATCATATTAAAATTTATTTACCTCTACTTTCATTTTAAGTAGGGAGTATACTGCAAAAAGTTCTCCAGCGGCAACAACCGTCACAATAAGAGCATACTGCAAAGAATTAGTATTATAATGAGTATTAATTTTTTATCTCTTCGCACTCCAATTTTTAAAAGATACTAAAACTACATGTAGTTAGGCAAGAATACTTGATAGGAAGAGAGGCTAGTTTTCTGGACTTTTTGTAAATAGTTTTATCAATCTTCAGACGGACAGGAACAAATTATTTTTCCATCGAAATATGCACACAGAGATGAGATGTCGACAGAGGAAGAAATATCCACATAAATGACAGAAGAGCACTTGTGACGAAAGGTCTGCTAATTTATCACTCGCGCCATTCATTGTATGGTGAAGTCAGCTGTCGATATCGTTTTTTTGGTGTGATCATTAGAGAAGGTTTTTTCCGATGCACGTTTCTTAAATTTGAAAAATAACTGTCGATTTGATCGTAAACCACCCTAAGTCATCGTGAAACCTTTATTTATTACATTGTATTGTTACGTCTACTCGTAAAAAATATGTAGTAATTCAAAAGGCCGATTTTAAACAGTTGTTGCTATGTTTGAACTGTGGAAACCACTTTTTAGCATGTTACATCCAGGCAAGCTTCTTTAAATGTCTTCTTTTGCCTAATCATAACATAACAAGGAATTAGCTATCATTCTGCAAATTTGTTGCTATCTGTACATTGGTATCTTCATATTTTGTTAACACAGTTTATCATCTATTTTAAGCGGTTTTTTATGTAAAATTTTTTAACCCCTCCCCAAAATTTTTTTTTAAATATCTCCTATTTAAAGAACTAATATCAATGTGTCTTAAAAACCACTGTCACTTTTGTTTATGTTGTGATGAAAACATCATAAATTAAAAACTTTCAAGTGACAAATTTTTTTTTTGTTATCAAGAATTCAGTCACCTCAGATTTTCCCATCGTGAGAGATTTCTCTGTCTATTTATTAACTACTTTAAAAGTTTATATAAAAAGAGGATTAATTTCATTGAATATTTTGTTTATAGCTGTAGTTCAGAAAACAAAAACAAAACAAAAAACTTTTCGCCTCTCAGTATTGATAGTGTTTTTCTGTGTTTAGATTAAAATCTGTAATACATAATTGCTGATAGAATACAGATTAGAAGTCTTCACTAGTTTAAACAAAGTTTCAACCATTTAAGTGTAAAAGCTGTTGTCGTCTTGATCTTTAGGGTTTTAAAATCAAAAGATACTTGATTATATGATAGAATACGTCTAATGACACATAATTTCTTTTTAAATCAAAAGATACTTGATTATATGATAGAATACGTCTAATGACACATAATTTCTTGGATTTTCATGTTTGGGTGGCTGTCTTATAGACAATCATATCACATATCCCTTTTCTATATTTATATGAAGTTATTTATATGAAGTCTATCACTAGGACAACAGAAACAAAACAATATCTTTCACCACCAAACATTTAAAGAACGGCTTACTCAACACCTACTCCATCCCTCATTAGATTTCTGACTTCAAAACCCAAACCTGGGATCAGTATGTTATTATCTGTCTTCCGACTTTCCTATTTCTGTCTGCACTTTCGCTTTATTGTCGTTTTTGAAACGTAACAGAGAGTCGTGGCGTAAATAAGGCATTAAATTTATATTTTCCATTATTACTGTTGAACCTTAATTGGTTATTAGTAATTTCCATACCAAGATAAGAAGAGGTCGCCATTTACAGCAAGCTCCACAACAACCCAGAATGGCTACTCCTGTCACTACACTACCAGACACAACTAAAGCAGTGGCGACCAACTCGAGAATCTCCTGCAGGCTGAAGTCGGGTCCAATCCCAATCTGTTTCAGCAGAGGGAGGATTTTGTCGTCTAACATTGGGAAGTAATCTCCACCAATTGTATCACTGTTAGACCGTAACATAATGCCACCTGCTATCATTCCTACACCACCTATCTAAATTGGCAGTCAATAAGAACAAATACTAATTTTTTTTGCTTATAAACTAAACTAAAGAAATATGGTTAAATGACAATCATGGCCCTGTGCATTATACTAAATTAAAGTATTAACACAAAAATCGATTAAAACGGAGACAATTGCTTGTTGAGGTAAAATCATCCTATCCACAATGTAAACCACATATATATCAATGGTATGCTCTGCACTGAAAAATGATAATCGCAGTTTGAGTAAATTATGAGAAAAAATATCTTGTAAAGTATAATAACAATATTTACACAAAAGAAAAAAAATTGACACTGTTACAGGAAAATTCTTTCAATGTCATTTCAAATTGACAGTAAGGGCGGGTTAAGAACAAAACTTTACGACAAGAGAGATGACTTTGATATTCCGATTGTAAACTTTCCTTTCGGAAGTTTTTCGGTCGCCATCATAATTTTGTTGACCGGTACGAAATATCCATTTCACAGATGACAATGGATATGTTCCGACTGTCATGAATACAAATCCGTTCCTA
>JAULBM010069440.1:0-10111 GCA_032357055.1 Geukensia granosissima | reverse complement strand
TAATGAACTCCAGTTGCAAAAGGGTTCTTAAAATATTATCTTCATATTTATGTCAAATATCTGATATTAGAAAAAAAACATTTTAGCTACAAATGAGTAACTATATATAAATATATATATATAACTTGCTTTGTATCTGATGAGTAAATAATTATGACCATTTGCTACACCAATTGTTTGTAACAGTAGTTGCACTGTGTTCTACTGTATTTTACTGTACTATATTATGTTAAAAATGTTTGTATGGGCCTTTACCAATTACTGTAATTGTGTTTGTGCTAATAAAATATTTGTATTTGTATATTTGTATTTGTATTACTCACTTTCAAAACAGGAGTAGAGTTCGGTGCTGCGAAAATTGCTCTGTCCTTCATGAACCACTTGTCCTGGAATTCTTGTAACAATCTTTTCACGAAGTTTCACTTTGGTTACCAGTATGAACCGATGATTGACAAACAGCTCGCACTGAAAAAGACACCAATCATCTATATATTCCTCTTGTTTGTTGGACGTGATTCGATTAAGTTTAAATATAATAAAAACACTAATACTAAAGTACTGGCAATTACTGGGTACAAATGAAAAATGTAAAAAATGTTAGATTGTCGCATTAAACGAAAAAATCTTACTAATGCAAAACTCAAGAAGGGGGTCTCTGGAGAACCCATTATGAGAGCAAACCTAGAAAGAGTGTTGAATATTTTTCAAGGAAGTTCATTGATATATTCATAAAAGACAAGCGCAACGTAATAAACCATCTCTCAATGTTAAAAAAATCTGCCGAAATACTAAATTACTGTCAAGTCTAAAACCCATAGGCATACATGGATGATAGTTGCCTATTTATAAAAAGGTCTATTTATTATATAAATACTATACAAGTTTTCCTGTACAATTTCATATCATGACCATACCGAAAGCGCGTGATTTTTTTACGAGATTTGAATTATGAACTTTGAAGTGAATTTATATTCCGCATTATTTCTGTTGAGTGTGGGATTTCTGAATTCTGAAATTCGAATGGTCCTGTTTTGCCTTCGTAAGAAACATTTTCGTAAAAATGTCCTCTGTAACAAGCTTTTCTGGAGTGCAAATTTCAGGCTTAATTAAATTATATGTGCGTTTCCGCCTTTGCATTTATTTTAAAGAAAGAATTATCCCAGGTTCCGGTTTGTGAAATGAAGTGGTAAGCCGGGTGTCAATTAGCTCCAGCTAAAAAGTGTTGTTTGTGGGTGTTTCTGACTATCTAAAAACAGGAAAGTGTCATAAAATTGGCGATATTAGCTTTTTGAAGGTAGTACGGACAATAACTTGAGTAGTAAGACGGTAACATTACCTTTTGACTCGTTTATGAACACTTATCATTTGAACACCAACACGATAGACAAACATAGCGGACATGGACTTTGATGCTAATAAACCCAATCTGGAGGATATAAAAAAAAACAGTATGAAGGTAGAGATATTGCTGAATGTTTTGCCCAGTTACATATCAACTTTTAATGTGAAATTCATAACACATAAAATAAACGATATGGACAGTCGAGTTGGCCATCTTGAACAATTTGCCGAACACATCTCTACAAGTCTGACAGAGGTAGCCGAGGAAACAAAGCGCATTAAAACAATGTTGATGAGAAATTGACCACAGAAGCACACGAAAGGCTAAAACTTGAAATGTGGGGGCGGAAATGGAATTTGGTTGTGAGGGGGGTGTGCCAGGAACAGTGATTGAAACCCCGATAGTCACGGAAGCCAGAGTGCGTGAAAGTTTTGAAAAGCAGCTAGGATTCCCAACAGAACAGGCGCAAAGGTTTTTGCTCACTGCTGTCCATCAACTTCCTGGCGGAGATGATCCGGAAAAAAGAAATATCATTGTGCGCTTCAGTAGTCTTCTAGACTGTGACGATGTTCTACAGCAAAGTATGAAAATGAAACCGGGATCAGGGTTCAGTTGTGTTCCTGATGTGCCACCGAGCGTGGGGAAGCTTAAACACTGCTGAAACAGAGAAGGGAGATGACTCAAGATGAAAGAAAGAAAAATAAACTTGTCTACGTCAAAGATTACCCGTTTGTCAAACTTGTCAAGAAATAAAATAATATTTCTTACAATAAACTCAGACTGAACTAGAATATGTGATTTATTTTTCATAATCGAGCATGATCGTTAACTTTATTACACAGTGTTTGGAATATTGAAATGCCTACATTTGTTTTTTTTTGGTTTTTTATTTCGTCATATCATATAAATATCAAAATATAAGCTCTTGAAAGTACCTTTTGAAACATAAGGGACACTGAAGTCATCAGTTACATATATATGTTTGTGTATTTATAAATATATGCACGTAGATAGATATGTATAGATGTGCATGCATAAGAAATTTGAGAGAATTTAAGTTCTTTTTTCTTGTACAACAGTATTTTTGTTGATGAACTGAAATATAATTTAAAATTCCCCAGTTGCACCTAGGGTCTACTCGAATGGTTGGATAAAGGGGAAATATCAAAATTTTTAAAGGAAAATAAGTAGGTGAAGGTCAAGATGTTTGGGTTTTTTCATTATTTTTCTATCCTTTTTCGATAGTTGATAGCATACAAAGATAATTTGGCTGGAGTTTCTTTGATTGACAGGAAACCCATTACCGGATTCAATCTCTTTGAAGACACATGTTTGTTCAAACTTATTTATTAACTGTGGGACAAGGGGGGTTTGTTGATTCAAATAAGAAAAACATCATCATTTGTTTGTTTTGTTTGCAAATATTTCAGCCGCAGTGCCTCGTTTTACTGCTATAATAAAAACTACTTGTAGTGTTAATATTGGGTTAGAATATGACTAAATTAATAATTGGTAGTATTAACTGTCGAAGTTTAGGATCAGACTCTAGAAAACGAAGGGATATTTTTGGCAGGTTTCGTGATAAATTTGACATAACCCTTTTGGTTGATACGCACAGTACGACTGAATCCAAAAATATTTGGAGGTCTGAGTGGGGTTATAAAATGATTTTCAGTTCTTACTCCAGTAGCAGTCGTGGTGTGGCTATTCTATTTAAAAATTCGTTTGAATTCGAGGTTTTGCAAGAAATTTACGATAAAAGCGGAAATTTTTGTTATTAGACGTAAGGCTTAAGGGCAAAGAATAACGTGTGGGGTTTTATACGGACCGAATCGCGATGATCCAGCTTTTTATGAAAATGTTAAACGTAAATTAGAATTAATCGGCAACACGTCAGTCTTGATTAGGGGGAATTGGTATATACCACTCAATTATGATTTAGATAAAAACCAAAAATAATCCGAAGGCACGAGAAAGACTTCACGGTATGTTTGATAGATATCTGGAGAAACCTTAACCCAGATGTTAGGAGGTTCACTTGGTGAAGAAAATTGGACGTTTAGATTACCTCTTGGTTAGTTCTATCTAGAAATTCTAGTAAAATCGTGTGTTGCATATAGTTCAGATCATTCCTCTGTGCATCTAACATTACATTTTGACCAACAGGACCGTGGCATGGGTTTATGGAAATTTAACAACAAACTTGCTTAACTACGCCTATGATAATGGTTTGCTCTCGGTCACACAGAAACAGAGGGTTCTAACTTGTCTTCCAAAAGAAGGGAAATCTAAAGAATATCTTAAAAATAGTCGCCCTATATCTTTGCTAATCATCGACTATAAAATTGGAACTTCATGTATTGCTCAAAGTATTAAAACTGAGCCTAAAAAAATGATAAGTTATTCGCAAATGGGGTTTATAAAAGGTAGATACATAGAGGAGTGTTCTAGACTTATATTAGATTTTATTGATAGAACTGAAAAGGATCAAATTCCAGGTTTACTAATCCTTCTTGATTTCGAGAAAGCCTTTGACTAGTTAGAGTGGGTTTATATGTTTAAATGTTTCACGTTCTTGGGTTTTGGAGAATCTATCATTAGATGGGTCAGGTAATTTTATACTGATATTACTAGCTGCGTCGTTAATAATGGTCATGCTCGGGTTTCTTTCCTTTAAAAAGGAGGGCACGCGAAGGGGATCCCATCTCTCCTTATCTTTTTACTTTGTGCTTAGAGTTCTTGAGTGCCGCTATTATGAATAACCCAGACATAAATGGACTACAAATAAACGACTCGGAATATTTAATTAGTCAATATGCTGACGACTCCACTCTAATTTTGGATGATGACAGAAAGTCTGTGAATTCGGCGTTTGATTTGAATAGCCGCTTCTCAAAATGCTCTAGACTTAATGTCAACTATGAAGAGACAGAGGCTGTATGGATTGGGGCGAAAAGGGGCTGTGTGGATCAAATGATACAGTTTAAAACATCAGATGGAATTTTGAGGACAAATATAAACTCTTGGGCATCAAGTTTGATTAACCTAAAAAGGACATTTGGGTCGAAATTCTAGGGAAAATACGATCATGGTTAAAAAGATATTAGGAAATTAAACATTAAGAAATTTATCTTTGGTAGGAGAAGTAGCAGTTATAAAATATCTTGGGTTGCCAGTACTTATTCGGTGTTTTACAGTACTCCTGATCCGCCCACTGATATTATTGTCGAACTTCAGACAATATTCTTTCAATTTTTGTAGAGTGGTAAGATGGAAAAGGTATAAAGAAATGTGCTAATGGGTGATTATTCGTCTGGCGGAATCAAGGTTCCACATATTCTGTCATTTTCTCAGGCACTGGGATTTTCGTGGTTTAAAAAAAACTGCTTGATCCAATGAATTTTTCAAGTTGAATATCTCTTCTCTTGGAAAAATTCAGGATTATGGAGGTGATAAATTCTGGAACTTTTCAAACTCGGATTTAAAACAATTAAAAGATATTTTTTCGTTTTGGCGAGACATTGTGAATAATTGGGCTGTATGTTTAACTGTTATAGTGGTGAATACTCTGATTGTATTAATTTATGTTATCTTTTTTGAAAAAGTATATATATATGTATGTAAATTGAAGAAAACGAATCCTTCTGTTGACGGTTTCAACAATACGTTAAAATGTTTTAAAAATACAGATTTTGCATCTTGCATAATGTTAACCACGACAAATTCTGTAAGAATTAAAGAAATGTGGAGAGTTGTTAGCCCGGCACTGCAGCTGTACTAACTCTGATCAATAACAATATGTTATTTGAATTGATATCGTACATTATATGATCATATATACAGTGTAATTTGAAGATGTAATAAAGTATGAATTACAAAAAGATTGTATTTATAAAGGCTAATATGAAAATGAAAGACGTGAGGTAATTATCAGACACTGCACTCTAACCATGAAAACAAGGAGAGAATTTTCAAATCTAGAGGAATCCGAAAGGCATTCAACAATGGTGTAATACTACTACTTGTCAAAAGCTCTAATTCGCCAAACAGAAAATCGTGTATAAGTAAAATAATACTCTTATTACCTAAATATTTTCAAAATGAACAAGTAAAAACAAATTATCACAAAGCCAAACAAACGGCCATAATTCATTACTTTGGGAAGCACATGATACATGTGCTGAAATCATTCTAGTTTAGTGGGTACCAATCCCTACCCAAATGGGTAGTCACAGGAAAAAATCAAGGAAAACAAAATCAGTAACCGACGAACTATAAAAAACAAAAATTCACCCAATCCAAATGGAGAGTATCTGAATTACAAGAAATATACTTCACAATATGCAAACAGACACCTCTCTTACTTAAAGCAAGCTCAGGGTAAAATTCCTGATCATAAGATATTCGTTCTTTTATTGGGGTTAAACGCCACTTTTAGCAAAATTTCGTCTATTTTACCGGCAATATGTTCATAGCTGTACCAAGAAAATTTCATTTTATGTATTGACTACAACGTCATACTTGTACCACATGTGGAAAAGTTTGTTAAACAGAACAGTTAGATTAAATGGATCACTTTTGAATCTATATGTGTCCGTAGATTTAAGGTCTTTCAAAATTCCTCATCTGCAGTCGTATTTTTGTATTGATGAACATTTCATGAACTGACTCTCTCACATTTTGGCTATTAAAGGAATTGCAAAATTTGAAACGGGAAATTAAAAAGAGATTAAACTGTCTTACTGGCCACCAAATCGGGTGTTACAAATATCTCAAGTGTCGTTGTTTGCTTTGTGCTCATGTGAAAATTATTGATTTTGTGAAAAATTAGAGTTCCGACAATCTCTCAGTTTTTGCATTCTGCTCCCGCCAATCTTATTTTTATTGGTATTGTGTATAAATATATGCCAACAGATATGAAACTTATCAAGATCTTTTTCATTTTATAAAATTAACAAATACTTTGAGTAAAAATAGTACAATGGAAAATGATAATAGGTTTTTTTAATTTTTCAGATGAGTAGAGAAAAATTAAGAACATGTATAAAAAATTCCAAATATACAAAAGTTACCGGAATCTTTTTTATATTTCATTTTAAAAGATTTTTTTTCCAAAATTGTTTAAAGGTGAGAGTCCCAGTTCATGAAACATACAATGTATAACGGTCATAATATTTTGTAAAAATCTTGAGAAGCTTGTGATATATGTATACCTGTCGATAAAGTTGTAAAATGTAAAATACGAAGTAGTTAAAATCACGTCCCCATCAAGATATGGAAAGTTAACTAAAGGAAATATCGTTCTTTTTCTCATAAATTTAAGTGAATAAACAACCCTCAATTTTTAAATCCAAGTCTAAAATAACTGATAGTATATACACTTGGTCATAAGTTAAATGCCACCTGTATTTTGATTTTGACAAAAATTTCATTTGATTAATACAGAAAAACAAAAAGGGTATTATACCAATAACTTCAGGGATTTATGATATAGAATCTATATCTGAGTCTTGCATATCAAATACTCAAATTTAAATCATTTTACTACAATCAGCATTAATTGCTTTCTGAAAAGGAATTATATTTAAAATGAACTCAAAAATCAGTGGGCCTTTACTTGTGACCAAGTGTATATTTATTTAAGATAAGTTCTTGTCTTTTGCAAGTTTTTAAAACTCTGGTTATTTACAACTAAAACATCATGCTTTACCAGAGGTTCAACAATAAAGCTTATCTCCTCTCTTGTTGTAAACCCAAATAAGTAATATATAAGTTTCCATGAAAGGTGCTATGTGCGAGTGTGTGGGTTCTTAACGTTCCGGAGTACCCCACTGTTCTCGTGTTTTTATCAAGGTTTCGTGGAGCCAAAGGCATTGTTCTTTGTGTTCAATTCTGCACTTTTTTCTATTTTGTAATTCTGAGTTATCTACATTGAATATCTCTCGCATTGGTATTCCACATTTGGCTCTAATGTAACTGATGAGATGTTTACAGGTAATATATTGACCTAAATGTTTATTTCTTGGCAATCCGGTGTTCTGGACCTATAACCTATTTAAAATCATTAATGATTATTAGCAACAAAACTACTTAAAATAACGTATGTTGTTGTTCAGTTTCATCAGATTTTATAAATGCGATTTAAAACTTTCTTGTGTTATATACATTTGTTAAAAGCATGCAGAATGGCAAAGATGATTACACATAAGCCCATTGCAGCCAAATGTAATTTTACAAAAGATTTATAACGAACTTACTTCATAATTTGTAAGCACAAAAACAATAAAACCATCAACTGATCATTAAGTTTTATTTATGTTGGATATTCTATTCGGTTCATTGCACGACCGGACATTGGAAGCAATAACCGGTTTTATGTATCAAACCAATTGACGACATGTAATATATAATTTCGACAATGGAATACTTTATCCTATTTTTAACTACTTGTAGGTTGTAATTATAGTTTCTGGAAAGTGCAAATAGGAAACTTAATTAGAACATCTATGTTGTTCAGTTTTATCAGATTTTGCAACCATTTATAAATTCGATTTCCAACTTTATGGTGTTATATATGTTTTTTATTAAACGTTACGGTTTTACATTTTGTAAAAGCAGGCAGAATATCAGGATGTTTATACATAGAGAAATTTTATCCGTTGGAAAAAAAGCACGTAGTAACTATCTGCAATTTTACAAAAGATTTATGACAAAATGAAAGCACAAAAACAATAAAACAATAAAACCATCTACTGATCATTAAATTTTATTTATGTTTGATATTCTGTTCGGTTCATTGAACGACCGGATATTGCAAGCAATAAGCGGTTTTCTGTATTAAACCAATTCAGGAATACTTTATCGTGTATTGTACTCCATTTACGTTGTAATTATAGTGTCTGGAAAGTGCAAAAAGGATACATAATTATAACAGCTACTGTAGAATCTAAATAAACAGACGACCAATATGAAATGCATCTTTTTCTGCACAAAGATTCGTTTCACCAATTTCAGGAGGAGGATTGAACACACTAGTATATCCCCCTCATATCCCTGTCTTACCTGTATTGCAATGGTTGTCGTTGTTTACAATTTTATTCAATACAGAAGCTCGATTTTAAAGGGTTAATATGGACATTTCCTGTCAGATAAATTCAGTTCCAATAGTTATTATAACTAATAATCGTATTGTTTTTGTAGAGCTCAACAAATTTTTTAAAAAATTGACTTAGGATCAAAATTCTTGTTTCAAAAATTTGTGCATGTGAATTATAATTGTATTAATATACGTTAATCACTATTATGACCAACGGGTATTATGGTTTGTTGCACACACCACAAAATTTCAAAAGGATATCAAAATTGAATGATTTCTGTTTCTTTATTACTCTCCTTTTGGATGGCGATATTCCTATTTCGTGTCAAATAATATGTATTAAAATGAAATGTATTTTAACCCAACATAAGTAAAAACATATTATTTTGTAATGGATAAATAAAACTTTCTACGAAGTGTAAAGTCCTGATCAGCATCTAATCTATAAGTAAAAAAGATACATTCTATACATATAATATGTTTTATGCGCCATTTTATCTGTTGTAATAGAACAATCGATCTTACTCGTTTAATATTTTTATACCGACTATAGACCGGATATATTGATAATATTACAATAAAATGATTGTTTAGCCAACGGTCTGCGCTTGAGTTGAAAACAAATCTTGAAATCTTGAACTTTAAACCCTAACAAATTCATGTTGTCACTCAAAATTAATACTTTAACAAAAGCATCTTTTTAAATGTCAATCCATGTTTGCTACAATTTGTTTTGAAGCCATAAAACTTTTTTGTATGATATATATGAGTGTTTTGTTTCAGATGTGAGAGCTTTACTTTTCCCGATAGAAACCATGTCTGAAGAACAAACCCCGGGGGTAATGGATTTTAAATAGTTAACGTCATAAAACGATTTTTAAATCGATAAGAGAAATACGTACATAGCAACACATAAGCCATTCTAAAAAAATAAGATTTATATGGATATGTAGGACCACCAGATTTATGGGGATTTTGTTATGATCTTGATGCAGTTCATTTCTCTGTGTTTTTTGCATTTAAAATTATATCATTAAAGCACGTTTTTCTTACTTTTACATATGAACGTTTTATTTTGATGTGATCTGGTTACAAATAATGAGATTCTACCCTTGCTGAAGGTAATGTTAAAAGGGAATTGACCTCTAGATTCAACAATATCCTTCTTTTCGAGATGGGGTATGGTCTCCTTGATCAAATGTTAATTCTAAAAAAAATCCAAAGATCTGTTAGAATGCCCCAAATCAAGGTCCTTACTCTTGCAATAGCATCAAAACATTGATTTTTCCCCCCTGTATACTACTATTATACTTTCAAACTCAAATAAAAATTAGGAGCCTTAGTTCACCTCTGTTTTATTAAAAAGATGACAAACGCAGATACAAATATTTGGTTCCAAAGAGGAACAAACCTTATTTTGTTGTTAACCACTCTAATTCTAACTAAAAATACTCAAAAGATAACATTTGCGGGATGCTAGATTTCTTGATTGACTACATTTTTGTAATGTTAAGCAGACGTGTGTTTCAACAGACTGTTGGCATTCCAACCGGGACCAATTTTGCACCCCTTCTCACCGATTAATTCCTTTATTTGTATGAGGAATTCGAAGATACCAAAGGGGCAGACAGAAATCGTTAAGTCGAGGACAGACAAGACCATGGCCAACAAAA
>JAULBM010069429.1:0-10111 GCA_032357055.1 Geukensia granosissima | reverse complement strand
TTTCATTGACGTGTGAACGCGTAACTAGTTTTGAATTCGTATTTAATGCGAATTATATGTCCGTGTGAACGCAGCATTACAAAAAATGCATTTAATTCTATAGTGAACTATAATCTGTATGATTACAACGAGATGAGTTTTCAGGTGAAAAAAAATACACAATGCTTAAAAAGTAGTCTCAGCTTTATCACACAATGTGTTATCTTTTATATACTATAGATCTGTGTATGTTTAAAACTAATATTACTATATCCCATTGTTATAGTACTGGGATATTACTCACAGGTCTCAAGTTTAAAACTGGGAACAAAAAAAACACATTTAGTCAGTTTAAAATGAGGAAAAATGAGATGTGGCATGATTGTCACTGAGACAGTAATCCAAAACGTGTAAATCACTAACTTTATACATGTCTACAGGTTGTCACAGGGAACAAAAGACCCCAGGTTCTTTCAATAATGGACACATGTCCATACCTATGCATGGTAGCAATAATATTAACTACTGTCTGTAAACCTTACTCCGTACTGGGAGAAATATACTAACGTCCCTGGGTTGATTCCAATCCGTACAGAGACATATAATACATTATATTGTAATACATTTTTTGTAATTCGACTTGACCGTGTTTCCAACAAGGTTTCCGCTGATATAAATGATCAAAATCTACATCTTACTGGTAAACTTTTGCAGCAGGAATACATATATAACAAGCTTCTCAAGACTTCTACAAAATTTTACAACCGTTACAAAGATTTAATACAAAAATACGACTATAAATGTAGAGTTTTGATACGACAAGGGATACAATATCCCACGTTCTATGGAAACATAACATATAAAGCTTACAAATTAAAATAAAAATGATAACTTGAATCTCACCGTTCCTTTGAACATACTTATCTTATCAGGGCTTTTTTCGTGTTTATTGATAACACAGTATTAAATCGTCAGACATACTGAGTGTGTTTGATTACACCTAGAGGATTGATGTTTTATAACCAGGGAGCTCACACTGAGCTTGCTTCCAGTAACTGCGAGCATTCATAAGATATGCATTTTTTCTTTTTGCATGTATTCAGGCACATCAATATGTGGCGGGGTTGTGAAGACCTCTAGATTTGTAAATAACACATTTATTTCTCGTGCTTGGAGTTCAGTCTCTCTGGCATTAACCCCATATCTTTTCTATTTCAGCTGATTTCGCCCTTGTTCCAGTTTCGCCCTGAGGGATTCGCCCCGATTAGTGGGTTAAAATTTGGACCTGACATAAACGAATTTGATGTTTCGCCCCGATTAGTGGGGGAAAATTTTGCCCTGGCATATCCAAAAGGTAATTCACTCTATAAATTCACCTAATTTTTTTCTCAAAAGTCATCCAAATATTGGTTGATTTTCTCATATTGTTCAAGTTGCAGGCAAAGGGAGATAAACAGATCACGTTAATTGATCAGTATTGGGGACCAGTGCAAATTAAGGTTGAAAATTAATACAAAATTGTGACAGAGAGGGTAGAAGACGACCGAACAATCAGCATTTTAAGAGTCACTTGTTTCGATTTGTTTGGTTTCATTTTCAAAGAGCCAACGGTGTGGGTATCGGATTGTTTGGTTTCATTATCAAAGAGCCAACGGTGTGGATATCGGATATGACAACCATGGCAGTATTATAACTTCCACGATAAAAAAATCTTTAGAAATATGTGCCTGTTAGCAATTCTCCCAAAGGTGCGGGACGCGATTTTTTATATGTGTAGTTTAGGCAAAAACGCCTTTTTGTGACAACTCTACAATATACCTCCCCCACTGGATCTCTGAAGCGTCAGATGATACACGGTTAACAAAAAATCAAATAAACGTCTGAAAATTAACCTACAGTGTTAGGGATAAATTTTGAACCTGCAACTCTGTCATTTCCTCAGTGGGATTCGAACTCACGCTGCTGTTACATTTCTGGCTTCCATCGCCTGCACTGTGTCCAGCGCCCTAGACCACTCGGCCACCTAGCTAGGCTAATGTATTTATACATATAAAAGTCGCGTCCCGCCCTGTGATTTCTCTCTGTTTTTTTTTAATTATAAATGATATCAAAATCCAAGTCAAAATGTTTGTTTTCTCCGAAACAGTACTATATTTTAGATAAGAAACTTGTCATGAGGTTGCTTGCTACAGAGGCAAATTGAGATGACTATAATCCCACGGTCATTGAAGATCTTATATAGTTGTTTCAACTTTTGCTTTTATTGAAAGTTATGTCTAAGTTTTTGTTTTCTCAGAAAATATTATAGAAATCTTAAATCAACTTAATGAAACCTAAGGAGATTGTATGGGTGGTAATTTCAAGTTTGGTAAATTTAATGGCAGACTCCGAACCCTGTTATATTTTTAAAAAATACATTACAACTAAACAAAAAGGAATCAGAATACTCTATTGCAATCATATGGTCGGAGTCTTTAATAAAGATGTACATTTATTTCCATCTTTCTCTCCGACATATTTTATCTTGAAAAAGGACTAAGCAACCACATACTTACAGAATCATATGATCAATTGCAATCACGAGGAATCTTTAGATTAGGAAATATGACAATTCATTTTTTTCAAATTTCCTAAAAGTCTTTCAGACTTTCGTATGCTTTTTGAAAAAGTACCTATAGAAACCATTCAAAAATGGAAGTTCCGAAGATCAATTGCAACAACAAAGAAACTGAAGAAAAAAATATGGTAATTCCAACTTTAGCAAATTCCCAGGGTTTCTCAGACCTGAGATGACTCTTAGATGAGTTGTCTTTTGGAAAAGCCATTACACCCCGGTATCTTTGTCAGTCGTTGTTTTTTGCATATTCAGATTTAGTCACAGTTTTGTATACATGTTAAATTTACAAAGTCTGTGGTGTTTATTGCTACATTTCCATTTTTTATTTGTAATAATACTACACTATTGGCCAACTTCATAAATGAGACAAAATGTCCTGAGCTTAATGTTATCGTACACATTGAAGTTTAATACTGGTATTGTGTATTAAGTAAAACATATAAAATGTGTTTATTTGATTCGTTTCACTGTCACCAGCGTGTTGTCTGTATTTTTGTATTTGCATTAATCATTTATTGTACATGTGTTTTGCAATAAATATTGTCTATTGTCTATTGTCATGAGATATAAAGAATACTCAAGTCAACACTTTTAGCAATCGACTTTTTAAATATTCAAGATAACTTTTTTAATTGCAAAATTTGCATCTTGTTAATGTAAGTGCCCTCTCACTTGTCCGATTTCGGTAAAGCATAAAACAACGAAGTTTTTCAAATACTAGTAACGGCCGGGAGTGGACTGACAAAGACATATAATTGATGATAGGGTTCACAGCCAAAACTAATATCGAACTCTAAAACATGAACTTTTTGGCAATAATAGTGGTTAGAAATATAGATTTGCAATAAGTCGTTCGCTGATACATGCAATAGAACATTTCACGTTGAACTGTCCAGTAACTGACGCTGATAGTTTTTGGTTCACGGTGCTCGATGATTATGGTGTGCAATTGAATGGTCTATGGTATCGACAAAAAGACTTTAACAAGTTTTTATGGGAATCTAGGTGAGTTTATTGAAATTTGCCCAGAATGGAAGAAGACAAAAATATATCTTTATGAACATCTGTGCCAAGTTCTTTCGTGACACTGCCCCGTGTTTATTTCTCTTGAAGCATTAAAAATAAACATTAAAGTAGACATATAAAAATTAAGAGATGTATGAATTTATTTAAACTTAAATCTGTTTTCTTGATAATTCATTGACGGTTATGAAACGTTTATCTGTTTATTGTATTTTATCTTCAATATGTATCTCTTTAAAAGGAGGAATTAAAGAAATAATGGTTAATATGTTTTAACCACAAAAACAGAAAGACACCAAAGAATATTTAAAATGTTATTTAAATTTAACATACTTGAGGGTAATCATTTGAAAAATATCTAGAGAATCATAAATTCACAACTTCAGAATTTATTATTTTCATTTGATTTTAACCAGGGATGTTTACATACGTACATATTTTAATCAATTAACTATGAAACGATTAATTTTATATATTATTGCCTAAATCAACCACTTTATGATTTATGGTGGGTTTAAAATGAAAATAAAACCACAAGAAGGAAATTTATTCTAAAGAAAAGAAAAAAAGTTATGTGTTATATACCTCCTGTTATTTGTTATATCATATAGATTATAAGATGCCCTTTTCCATATAAACCACGGTATTACTCGAGACTTCAATATCAACTAGAGGGCTTCAGCCAGAAGGACGATATTGGTCGAGTGATGATACCAGGGTTGATATGGAAAGGAACATGTAATTATCTATTTATAACATATTTTGACAAAATTTTGTTATAATAATTCTATTATACATTGATTTATCACATATTTTGTCCACATTAGGTATTAATTTTCAGTAACTTCAAACAAAGCAATTTTATCATGCTTACATTTAAAAACTTAATGCATTTAAGTAGTAGAAACTGCTCATATTAATCATAGCCTGGTAGTACAAAAGAAAACTACAATAAAGGTGGCATCATAATGCTCTCTGACATCACGTAAGGGCCAATATGGTTAACAACGTAAAACCAATATCAGCCCCATAAAGGGCCCAGGGCTGGTATGGATTTAACATTGTTAATCCGTATCAGACCGGCAGGCATAATAATACTTGTGAAATTTGTACGATATCAGACATGCAGAAAAGAACTTATTACTATTAAATATGTTGTAAATTTTGATATAGAACAAAACAGTTATGTGTTATATACCTCCTGTTATTTGTTATATCATATAGATTATCACATGCCCCTTTCCATATCGAAAGCTACAAGAACCGTGACGTCACAATTCTCTCGGACCGCTCGTGAGGGCTGATGTTGATTTACAACGTAAATTCCAAATCGGCCCTCGTATATGCCGTTAGGGCATAATAATAAAAGCGATATTTGTCAATATTAGACATGCTGAAAAGCACTTATCTCTTTTAAATATGTGATAAGTCCTATAATTTGTTATATACGGTAAATGCTGTGGACAAAGTCTAAAAAAAACGCAGACGTATCAAATCAAATCAGGCGTAAACATCATCGCAATACAGTCTTATTTTAAGGTCTAATATATTTTTTTCATAAATGATGGAAGACCTCATCTAATTTCTAAATTAAGTGGTATTACAGTTACAAAATTGTATTTTATTTGGAAAGAATTTGCGACAATATTTCACTGTATAATGCAGAACTTATCATCTATGAAAATGAAAAGAAATATGGGGTAAATGTCAGAGAGACTGCACTCCAACCACGAAAAAACAGAGGGAACTTACAAATCTATAGGTCTCTACAAGGCCTTCAACAAGGCTGGAATACCCTCCTTGTAAATAGCTCTAAATCGTACACTGCTCTTACCCGAACATTAACAAAAATGTACAAGTAACAAAACATGAAGACAAAGACAAATCTATGACCACAATTTCTGACTTCGGATAGGCACATGAGACATTTGGTGGGGTTAAACTAGTTTATAGAATACCAAACTCTCCCCAAACGAGTGGACAAATGACAAAATCCAAGAAAACAAAAACAGTACCGACGAAATATAAAAATTAAACAGAAAGTCACCCAATCCGACTAGAGAGTACCTCAATTACAACAAATGTAATAATACATGCAAAAAAGAAGATACATCTCTAATGAATGCTCGCAGTAACTGAAAGCAAGTTCAAAGTGAGATTCCTGATGATAAAACATCAAGTCTTTCAAGGCAAGGTTTCATCAAATACAGTATGACTTACGATATAATACTGTGTTCTCAATAAACGTTAAGAAATATAAGTTTATTAATATCTGTACCAACAAAACCTGTTTCAATGTCTTAAATACACCGTCGATTTTGTACCCCTTATTAATAAGTTTGTTTAACGGAACCGCGAGATTCAAGGGATCATTATTAAATTTGTAAGCTTTATATGAAATGTTTCCATAGAACGTAGGAGGTGATGTCCCTTGTCGTATCAAAACTCTACATTCGCAGCCGGTTTTTTAAATTCAATCTTTGTAACATTTAAAATATTTTGTAAAAGTCTTGAGAAGCTTGTGATATCTGTATCCCTGCTGCAAAAATCACCAGTAAAATATAGATTGTGATTATTAAGTCAGAAACTTTGCTGCAAACGCGTTCAAACCGAACAAATTGAGAAATGTAAACCCCATACGAAGGAGCTAAAGGTACGTCCAAACCAAGAAACGGAAAGTTAACTATTAAAAAAAAATTGTCCCTTTTATCATAAATCTTAGTGCATAAATAACCCTGTTCAAATCTAAAAAGGGAGTATGATTATACTTGATATTAGATTTATTCAAAGAAAGTCCTAAGGATATATTTCTTTTGCAAATTTTTGAAACTCTGGATAATTAAAAGTTCAAACATTATCCAAATATTTTATTTAAAAAGAATTATTAAACTTGTCCACATAATCCTGTTTTGAAGCATCTTTCTGAATTTTGGTCATATAATGTGATTCATAACAATAAAAAATAAATCTGCAATTACAGAAGCGCAGTTTGTGCCCAAATCGTATACATAAATATTATCCAGAGGAAATTCGGCCGCTTCAATCGACCGATGTTGTCCAACAAGAATATTTATTATAAGATTTTTCCATAAAAAGGAATTATATTTATTGTCACAACAAAAGTGAATTTGAATAAAAAGTTTTACAATGAAATACATCACAATATATATGTTGAAATTCTAATTACAAGTTTTTGCCGCAGCTGAAGCTGTTGTCAAATATTTATTATATCTTGAAATGAAAAAATTTCCCAATGGGGTGTAATTTTAATTTTTTTCTGCTTTGAAACTGGTTTGCCCTTTTTTGTGGGTGCAATTTAGCAATGTTCTCGTGTAACAAGACATGATGTCTTTTTGTGGTTTCGTGACATTTAAGAATATATAGTTGAATTTTATTGGCTTTAACACTGAAACGCAATATTTATCTATGAAAGCATGCCACCTGATACAGATTTTTTTCGGGGTCAAAATTCAACATAACGGGGTTATGTTTTTTTGTGCTGAGAAAAAAACTAAAACTCTAACTGCAGGATGAGTTGCGACAAAAATATAATTCCAACGATATATGGCATGACATGAACTTTTTTTACTGGGGTCGTGGGAAATTTCGTTTGGCGTACATTAGTAAGACAGCTGCTCAATTATTTGGAATCCATACACACAAACAGAAATATATTTGTTTGTTTGTTAGATTGTTTTTAACGTCCAGTGGCAAATATTTCATGCATATTCAGGACGAAAACAAGTCAAACGATAAATCAATACTGACTGTGAGCAAGAGACGGGTAAGGGAGGGACTTTTAGACTGCGGGTTGGATAGGGGCGGAAAATTTAGCCTTGTAACTGGTCGCTACTTACCACTCAAAATGAGCTGTTACAAGGGGTCTTTAACGTGCTTAAGACTTGGCATTTCCTAAACACGGGGCGTCTTTAAAGTCTCCCTCTTGACGGATTGGGATCGAATTCATCCCCCCCCGGAAACCGGGACGCCCCTTTTAGAGGACTAGTGCCTCCAGGACGGAGATACCTGGTGCCTATTCTTTCCCCGACACAACCTTCGAGAAGGGGAGTTTGCGTATTTATACATCCCGATCGAACTAAAGAACGCCCTTTTAGCAGAGGTTCTACCTGCAGGCGGAGAAACCGAACGTCCTATTTCTATACCCGGCCGCGCTCCGGGGTATACTTCAAACATATCCATATGTTACCATGAATCACTAGTTTCTATCAAACAAGGGTTACACACCAGCATCTATGCAACCAAGCGGCTTTGGAGGCTACAAAAAAACGTCTCTATCTTCTGACATAAATGTAAAACCTGCAAGAACCGCCAACCCCACCCATATGAAAAAGACCATCCAAAACACCATCGAGTCCAAACAAATCAATTATATTAACATAAAATGAAGAATGCAATACCCCATTTCGTACCATAACTAAACATTTGAACATATTTGCAATAAATCCCTACAACAGTTGTTTTAATAATAACTGTGAAAGTCTTGAGAAGCTCGTGACATCTACATACCTCCAACAGTTTTCCAGCAAGGAGAAGGCTTCGACCTTTGACCTCAAGTCTCGGACTAAACACGAGAAAAGCAAAGGAAAAATATTACTGTCGTAGTTGGCCAATATTTTTAATTGGTAAATGCTTCCGAAGGAGGCAGGCCGTTCAGTTTCTCTGCCTGCAGGTAGAATCGCGACTAAAGGGGCGTCCGTTGGTTGGAGGGATGTATGAATCAACCAGCCCGAGAGAAGCCGGGGTTAAAAAATCCGTTGCACGGTTTCTCCACCATGAGGTAGAACCCCTCCGAAAGGAGCGTCGGTTCGTTGGGCGGGATGTTTAAATTCTCAAGTCGTCATGGACGGGAACGTTACCACCGTGTCCAGTACTGGGAAAATGCCACGTTCTAAGCACGTTGAGGATACTTTTGCAACTGCTCGTGAAGAGTGTCCGTATGTGACCAGTTGCTTAGGCTTAATTTTCTGCCCCAACCCAAACAGTCCCAATTTGGAATCCT
The DNA here is from genome assembly GCA_032357055.1 of Geukensia granosissima. Taxonomy (NCBI): domain Eukaryota; kingdom Metazoa; phylum Mollusca; class Bivalvia; order Mytilida; family Mytilidae; genus Geukensia; species Geukensia granosissima. Next base: position 1,472 of record JAULBM010069429.1, on the reverse strand, counting down.
ATTGTTATTAAATTCCTCGGGCTAACCCCCAGCTATCCCCTTTTATGATTTATTGTTTTATTATTCGTTCTCGTCCTGAATATACATGAAATACTAGCCACTGGACGTTTAACAACAATCAATCAATCAATTGTGAAATCAAAATAAATTACAGCAGTGACGTAATGCATATTCGATTGATCCGATTGATATGTTGCATCTCGCGCAGGTACTCGGGGACAGGAGCCTCATATGGTGGCCCTTCAACCCTTTCCACTTTTTACAAAACCTTTCGCCCCGAGAGCGGCCGGGGTATAGAAATAGGTCGTTCGGTTTTTCCGCCTGCAGGTAGAACCACTGCTAAAGGGACGTCCGTTAGTTCGAGCGGGATGTATAAATACTCGAGGTTGAGCCGTGGAAAGAATAGGCACCAGGTATCTCCGTCCTGGAGGCACTAGTCCTCTAAAACGGGGGTCCCTGATTATGGGTATGTATAAATTCACAATTCGTCAAGAGGGAGACGTTAAAGACACCCCGTGTTTAGGAAGTACCACGTCTTAAAACGTTAAAGACCCCTTGTAACAGCTCATTTTGAGTGTTCCGTAGGCGGTCAGTTACAAGGCTAAATTGTCCGCCCCTATCCAACCCGCAATTTTTCCAGTGGCTGTCTAAAAGTCCCTCCCTTACCGGTCCCTTGCTCACAGTCTACATGTTGATTTATTGTTTAACTTGTTCCGTCCTGAGTATGCATGAAATATTTGCCATTGGGCGTTAAACAACAATCAATCAATCAATCAATCAACAAAACCTTTCGACTTTTTTATGCTTCAAACAATTCTGTATGTTACCACCAATCACTTTTTATTACTGTATATGTATTACTTTATACATGTACATATAATTTACAAATACATTAAAGATGTGCTGCTCTCATTTTTGTTACATTTCATAATTTTTCAAAATAGAAGAAACAAAAATATTATACTTTACTTAAATAACTAGTAAATAAATAAATTGTTTTTTCCTTCAATTACAATCAATAACTCCTTTTTTCCCCACCGAAAACTGCGCGTGCAGCAAAATAACTGAGTGACAATGCATGTAGCGCAACTAACCTTTTGTAAATCTTGCACGCCTGTCAAATGACTAGTTGCAGAAGTTAAAAATGGCCTTGGCGGCCTTGCATCGTAAACGTCTGTATCAAGGTGGAGAACAGGCGCGGATGTAAACATTGATCAAATTTGACTCGTTAAGCAATAACCATCCCCCCTAAAAAAAAGTCTTGATTGTTTTACAAGAATTGTACATGTTTCAAGACAATAAAATACTGCATAAATCATCCACCTAATATATGCTCAAATTGTCTATTTATTTCCCCCGAGGGCGGCTGGGGTATAGAAATAGGTCGTTCGGTTCCTCCGCCTGCAGGTAGAACCCCTGCTTAAGGGGCGTCCGTTAGTTCGAACGGGATGTATTAATACTCGAACTCCCCT
>JAULBM010069418.1:0-10111 GCA_032357055.1 Geukensia granosissima | reverse complement strand
GTCTACATATTGATTTATTGTTTAACCTGTTTTCGTCCTGAATATGCATGAAATATTTGCCACTGGACGTTAAACAATAATCAATCAAAAACCAATTTATTGACAAAAACCACAATAACATTGTTGATTTTTTAAGTTTTAGTTTGTAATTTGTAGTTGTCTTAGTCGAATTCGATTTTGGGGATATTTTCCGGTAGGTTAAATTGACCTTATATCTCACACAATGTCTCAACATTTTCAGCCGGAATTACGTGAGCTACGAGCCTGTTTAAATTGTACAATATTATTTGTCTTTTACACAAAAGCTCTACGCAGACTTGGAGGTAAAATTTCTATAGACAGGATTTTGAGCTCAAGTCCCTATTTATGTTACAACGATTAAAATAAGTATTTATTCAGTTAGCTCAATTCCACACTTCTTATGCAGCACAGGGAGATAGCTGTTTTAAATGTAGTAACTGAAATTTATCTAGAAGCAGAGTTCGCATTCACATCTACATGTTATAATCTATCCATTTAGCATTCAAAAGACTGCAACTTACTGTGCTATGGCACTTTGATATAGTCAAGTACTTGGAGATAAGCAAGGTGCATACAAAACCGTACAAAGTCATAGACAAAAAATAGCTTGGAAAAACACAGAAACGCAAGAATATTTAAAATCTATCAATTATTTTAAAAATACATTTATGACTCGGCATATGTTGTATAAGGAGAATCACGAACAACTATATTTCTGCATCAATGACCAACAGTATACAGATATCTTTGATAATTGCAATCTTTTAAGCGATATACTGATGTTTTTTATTCAGAAAACATAACCCATTGAAAAAAATGATATACAGTAATTTGTTGTGATTTTTACGTCAATGGCAATGTTCAATTTTCCAATTGACTAGATAATAAAGAAGGTAAATGGCAAAGAATGAATTAAGAAATCACACAGAGATAAAAAGAATTTCAACTTTATGTCAATATTTGATAACTATGTAATATTAACATCATAATCAAAGTTAGTAAGAATATTTAATGTACATTTTTTAAATATTAAAATTATAATAATTTTCAGTTCCAATTAATTGCTGACGTATGTTAAATACAGACAAAAACAGTTATTTCAAAAATCCAATCTGCTTTAATTCAGATAAAACATAAAACATATAACTGGCAATAAAATCGAGAAAGATGTTTGTAATCGTATACTTAATTACCGATTAACCGAAAAGAGGAATAAGTTAAGTTTGATGTCCTTGTAAAGTAAAGACACGGAAGTATTTATGCATGAATTTTCTCACAGCTACTGGTCACGTACTTTATATTGAAATTGTACAATCCATTTTAAGAGAATGTAATACTTGTAAGCCGTATGTAAGGAAGATAACCAACCAAAGGAGAAAAGTACTAAGATCAAATCTCTTTCCTAATTTTCTTTTTCAAATCTTTTTTCTAATTTAAATTTGGTTTGGTGTTGATGAGAAGGTACTTTTTGAAATGTAGCATATCAAAACTCACTTTATCTATTCAACATTGATAAACTTTGTATGTGAATTTAAGAGAAAATTTGATCATATCATTAGTACCTAAACACCATCAGCTGGATATATGAATACAAATTTTGACAATGTAAAACAAGTTTGTTACTTCTCTCTCCCTCAATCCAGATCAAATATCATTCAAATTGTGTTTCAAAATAAGATCAGCACATGAATTAATACCCAGATGACTAAACTGTCTTGATGTTAATTTCGAAATGTCAGCCCTTATTTGAGCACGTCGAACCTAAGTACTAATTCAAATCGTTTTTGGTTGGGGTTTAATTTTATGTCTTTTCTTTTGTTAAAATAAGTACTCAAACAGTCATGTTTCTATTTTTAAAGAATGAAATGTTTTGAGATATTTGAGACTCCTCAATGTAAGAGACGTTAATTATGGAAGGAACAAATTATGAACGCGTCACATAAGAATGATATGTCTAAATTAATCATGAAATCGTTCTAAAAATTAAAATGGAGATATCGTTGCAATGAAATATGCTTTTGTTAACGTCGTAACAATTTCTGGACTTAGAAACGATATCCATTGTTATGTAACTGAAAAAAGTGATTGGTGTCAAAATGCATAATTATTTGTAGTTTTTATAACAATTTCACTTTAATATATAATGTTTATTGTGGGATATTGTCACTTTTCATATGTGAAAATTATATAAAAGCCAAGATATACAAAATAACAATAAAGGCTTATGAATAGTGTGAGATTTTGGATGTTTTATGTTGCACTTTGTCTGCCATTCACCAAAGTCATTACCTTGAAACATGTTTACATACTGGTAAGTTAGTAATAGGTCATACAAATATATTATGATGACGACAACAAAAATAAAACTCGTTTTCACATTTTGGTGTTTTCTTGTATCATTAAATGGCTGTCTGATGGTTAATAGCGCCAGATTTCCTTTTCTGTATTTCGTTCCCAGTGTTTTTAACGCTATATCCGTTTCTAACCATAATTAGTAGCCCTATGATTGTAACACAAATGATCAAATTAATATATGAACAATAAAAATAATGCTCGATATAACAATAAAAAATGTTGTCATGCATAAAGACCACGGATTTTAGATGTTAATTTCTGGATACGATTAAAGAATTCGAAGATGCCAAAGGGTCAGTTGAGTTGGATGCCTGTCAAATTGCAAACACTGGTGAAATGAGCTCATTTATGACGCTCTTTCTTCTTGTTGCAAAAATGGTGTAAGAGAGAAAATGCCGATAAAAAATTCTCTCGATGCTTTCTCAATGAATGTAACTTCATTGTAAATATTCAGGATTGCACACCTCGAAAATAATTAGGAAATCTTCACTTTTTAGATTCAAAGCTAAACTTAAACAAATCGGAACTCGGTTCGTTTTTTTACCGGCTGATAAAGCCGCCAACAATTTGGTCATGGTGTGTCGTACTACCTAAGAATAATTGTTTTACCGTCCAAGCCATGCTCTCAACAGAGGGTCAAAAAGTAGACAGACACATTACTTCAACAGATAAGATTAAGGCCCCTGATAAACATTTTAAAGTCCCTACCATGTATTGGTTGCCTAAACTACACAAAAACCTTTCAAGTTCCATTTAATATAAGCTAATTACTTAACTTTCTGTCCTTTTGATCAATGCTCTTTCTAAATTGAAAGAATAAATCATAAATAACTGTAAAACGCACCATCTTAGTAGTCAGACGTTTGACAAGAAAATTTATTAAACAATGTTTCATTTTCTTAAGTTCTAAAGCAATGAAAATACGGAAAAGCTTCGAAAAGTATTGCACTTAGTAGTTGTTCCTGTCGTCAGGTTTGGCTTCCCATTTCGATTTAAGTGCTGCCTGTGCTATATTTGGTTATTTGTCTACCTATGTTTCGGTTCTAACGCTACTGATGAGCGGTATCTTCTGGAAATGTACATACAACATACCCAAAATCTTCCATTCAATATTTATTCAACATTCGTAATTTTGTATTGCGAGCATAACGGTATACACTATTATTGCACTGTAAAAAAATTACAAGGATAAATAACAGGCTTTCGAAAACCTTTTTTGAAGCTGTTGGTAGTTATGATTTCTATACTTCCACATTATCGTACTAAAAAAGAAATTCTACAATGGTGTTGATAAAATCTATAAAACAAATCAAGTACATCTGCTATTGTAGAGAAAGTTCAATCTTCTCTGACGAAAACGACAAATATAAAAGATTTACTTACTGGACCTGTGAGTCCAGTGGACAATTGGTATGAGAGAGATTAAAAGTGCATAGTTTAAAGAGACAAGTTTGAAACAAACAAAATGATAAAACGAAAACAAAAGGAACAAAAGGTTGGAATCAATGAGCTACTTTACAAACTATGAAAAGGATCAGGTGCTCCGGAAGGGTAAACATCCGCTGCTTTGCGCTCAACACCCGTCGTGGAATCCTCAAACTCTAATACCTGTCAACGTCAATCCAAAAAGAGGTCAACTTATTATTGTATAAACGGTAGCAGGCCCATAACTAGTTTAGAGTCATCGATACTATATGGATCAACCAATTCATGATGGCGACCATAGAATTTAAGTAGAGACGATATCAACCTTGATTGAATGTATCCTTGTAGTAATTTATGCAATATTAGCAATGCTTTTTTACTTGGAACAGGCACAAGAACTGCGAATCAAGAATCAATTGCGAAACATGAGAAGATTGATTCCTTTATTTACTTTTTGATAACATTTTTATCCGTTTTGGCAATACAATTTATGGACAGTTCGAAGGAATTCCAATTGTACCCATTTAACAGCAATCTAACGAATTATAATTAATATTTGATATAAAAATTTGAATGTTCAGTTTCAGTGTCAATAAAATCGTTTACGAACTATTACCAGGATCGTTCACGGTTCAGATTTTCCGATTAATAATCGTTCACGAATCACATTTTCCGATTAACCGGATAGTCCCCCTGAAGACGCCATGGTTTTTCACAAGTGTACTAGGGTAAGGTTGTCTAGGCCAGTACTTCTGGTATTGTCTTGAAAAGCTTTATAATAATTTGCGGATATGTCCAACTGTTCATTTGAAATTGAGAATCTTTAAATGATCTACAATGGACTTAAATATTTAACGTTAAAAGGTCAGGTACTTGAACATTTTAACAGTTTACATAGAAATTCTATTTTTTAACAGGAATGTTAGTAGCTATCTTATATTTTACAAATGAGTGTATCGGATAAGTGGCAAGGTTTATTCATTTCAAGATGACATCAATGTGCCTTTGACCTTTCATATTTAATGTAAGTTGTTATCAAGTTTCCAAACTCAGAGGGTAAAATGTTTAAAATTTCTGGTATATATTCCATATTTTTTCTTTTAAATATTAAGCACAAACTTAGTACACTTAATGTTTAAATAATTCACAAAATAGAATTAATTGGGTAGCTAAGGTCTATTAAACACAAACCCAGCATTTAATGCTTAAATTATACAAAAAATAAACCCCTCCTTAGAGTATGAGAGGACACGAAAAAGGTTTGTGGGACTTTTGTGTACATTTGTGAAAATATAAAATTGCAACTTTTGCATATATAGGGTTATTTGGACATATTTTCATTGCTTAGCGTTAGATCAAATGATTCAAACACTGCCTCTAAAATTTTATAACAATTAAATTCTTTTAAATATGTGTCATTTACGGAACTCTTTTTAACAGATTCAGCTAGGGTAATGCTATTTTCCTTAAACTTTAACGCCGTTCTGAACACATTTCTATTTTACGACAAGTTGTTTCTGATAATAGAATGGATATACTTTTTAACTGGCCAAGAAAGAATCCATGAGGTATGTGGGTAATTTCAATTCTTTAAATAGGCGACTTTTTCCAAATTCGACTTCTTACTACAAGCGCAGGTGTTTTTCAGATAAATCTAATTTACATTAACTGTTAGCAGATTGATTGAACACATCCTAAATTACAAAGCAAATATTTTAATATGCTGTCAAACACAGATTATAAGATTAAAGATAAAGTCATTTACATATATTTGCGTCAAATGCATGTAAAATGCATACAAGTAATTTTGATAAGAATCTTAGTGTTAATATCCATATAAATGCGAAAAACTGTCCAAAGAGAATAACTGTGATGAATGATATGAATTTTAATCGAATGATATTAATGCAAATATCAGATTAATTTTTAAGTCGCACAGAGCATATTTTAAATTTTGCCACACATGATTAAAAAAAATAAAATTCCTTTCAGTACAGCCAATATTCAGCTCAGATTCAAACAAAATTAAACAGTGAAATAAAAGAATTGGTGCAGTGCTCATATGTTTTCTTCATTATAATTTTGTTTTGGTTTTAAGATCTTGTTTGGAATTTAAAATCATGCCATCTGTACAAATGTGGCAAATTGAATTAATTTACGTGTTTTCTCTGATAACCTCAATTATAAAACTTGCAGTGATATGAAGGTTAAATTATTTGCCTAAATACTCGGCTGATCAGTTTCGTTACTTATCCAATTTATAACACTGACAACATTTTGATTTTAACTCTTTACAATATTAAACCTTCTACCATTTCAGATTTTGTCTCTATATTAGTTTACGTGATGTTGAATGTATATTTAGGATAACTTTAATGAAATGACCATTTCTGAATTCGATTTAACACAAACTGGAGTGCTGATTGATTGTTCGTTACTATAAATAACCTTATGATTCGTTCATTGTTAGAGTATATAGTAAATCGTATCGGTTTTTTTTTTTTATCTCAGGCATAAATATGAGAACATGATACCATTTTTCTGTAAAAATTAAATTAAATGTATATTAAAAAGGTTCTTACTGCCATTTATACTTATTTTGTGTAATAATACCTTATATTAACAAGTAATTTGACAATAAAAGTGATTTTTAAGACCATTAAATATTCAAAATTAATACAACCAACTCGAAGAGACTAATTGTACAAATATTTGTAATTTTAGACTTTAATAATAATCTATTTATCGAACAAAGATACAATCATAATAATGTATATTTGTAATTCAGCTATTCCTCTGAAATGTATACTCATAACATAAAATGCAGAGAAGAAACCATATCATTATCTATCGATAACAGATGGGAGATATCTATTTCAATGGATTTTGGTATTGTTGAGAGTTAATCCTTTGAAATACATATACCACAAAGGAAAATTCACAATTGCTATACGACATTGGAAAACAAATTTTATGTACAATTATATAAAACAGGAAGATAAACATTGGTTTTTTGGACTTAGATGAAAAGTTAACAATTTTGTCCTCGTTTGTCCAAATAATATGCTAAACAAGTAAAACAATCGTATGTAAAATACGTTTCTGTCTCGTTTTTCATTTTTGTCAACATTATGTCCGAAGACAAAAACCTGTAATTTAGTGAATATCTTTGTTTCTATGTTTGAATGTTACGTTATTCGTTGTAAAATATTGTATTATTATATGCCCCTTTGTGGTAACATTTGAATATATCATTTTTTATCTTTGGAGGCTTTTGCAGTTTTCAGTAGGGTAAGGATATGTTTCCACATTGAAGGTCACAGGACAATCTATATATGTTTTTAATTTAAACGTTTTGTATAGTTGTCTCAAAGACAATCAAACCACATTTCATTTTTCTGTGTTCAAAAGATATCCATTGTTCTAACATTTTTCAAACAAAACCTTGACCTCTCAGTTATTAAGTGATGTCATTAAGTGACAGTCAAAGTGGGTTTTAAACAGTGAAAACGGATTATTTCTGTTAATAGAACAAAAATCAAAATGCTTTATGATGATGCAAATAAACAGTTCCCACATATCTAGATTTATTAATATTCTTCGAAATCGACCAAGAGAGAAAACTTGTTTCTAAGATTTACGATAAACGAGATCCTTTCATCTTTCCTATATATAAATTCCCATATATATGTGGCAATATTCCTGCTTCACCTGCCTACGGGGTCTATGTGTCGCAGTTGTTTCGATACTCTCATGCCTGTTCCAAGGCTTCTCTGAAGAAAGCATTGGTGTTGTCGCATAAATCACTACAACAAGGATATATCCCATCAAGGTTGAAATCGTCCCTCCTAAAATTCTATTTTCGCCATCATGAATCGGTTGATCTATTTGGTATCAGTACATCTCACCTAGTGAAGGACCTGTTACCGGTAATACAACAAAAAATTGACCTCTTTTCGGGTTGAAGTTAACCGAAATTAGAGTTTAACGATTCCACGATTGGTGTAGCGCGCAAGACATGGAATGCTTACCCTTCCGGAGCAACTGAATCTATTCCTGTAAATTTCATGAATTTCATTAATAATGTTTGTGATATGTAGCATTTGCGCAACGAAAATCAACCAAAAAGACATGTAAATCCCACTTGCTTCAGGTATGGTAAAATATTTTCGAAACTATAAACAAAAAATTCGGTAGTACAAGTATTTCTGTCAAACTCTGATTAAAAAGAGTTTTAATTGGCGTTTCCCAGTGAATAAATAAATATTAATAACATGATTTATTGCTACAGAACTAACAGGATACATTTTAAGTATTCATACTGAATGCCAAAGATAGACAGGTTTCAAGCAAAATAAGATGGCAAAATTAATACACTAACATCCTATGCTTTCAGCAAATGAATTTCGCAAATGCGTTCCATTGACCATGGACTCTTTTCGAAACCACTGGTAAACTGCCCATGGTATGCACTAACACACAAGCTTAATTGCAATTTACAATCGTAACGCAACTTTCCTTAAAAAAGTATTTAAAATAAAAACGTTTATCATATATCTTCCTTAATGATAGTGAGATAAGCTTCTCTAACACTAGAACTTAGACTTTAAAATGTTTTAAAGGGTGCTTTATATTAAACGTGCTCATAAAAAAAGGATGAATCATTAAAATATCATATTAAGAAGAAGAAAAGGAAAAGGTTTTGCGTTTTTTAAGTTTTAAATTATACAAATTATGAAATTAAAGTCTAATTGAAAGGATTGATTAGTAAGTTTGCACATTTCTGCAGAACAAAAACAGCTTCTTCCCAGTTTTGAAAAGATGAAAGAACTATAATGTATTACAATAAGCCATTAATTATAATAATGTGGATCTTCAAAAGTATTTAAAAGTACATTAATTTATGCATTAATGTATTTTCAAAAAGTAAAGTTTCCCTCTTTTTTATTTTTTCGCTGATAATGTGTTTTAAGATAAAAATTTACTAATATTGAATAAATAAAATGAAATGTGATATGCTACATATATTTGCGCATATCCAGGTGTAACCTCTCATGAGTAGCAAAGCCAATATCCAATATTGTAAATATACATGGTGCACTGCCCAGAGGTAGGTGGTCAAAAAGTCTTAAATGTATAATGAAACAAAAATCACGAGGGTATAACTACAGACAAATCTTTTAAACTGTTATAAGACGATTGTTTTTCTAATGAGTCCAATGTAAAATACCCATGTGAGGGATCTAATTTGCATAGTCTAAAGAGACAAGACATATTTGAAGCAAAATAAAAGATAAAACGAAAACTAGGAACAAAGGCGTGGAATCCACGAACTCCTTTACAGGAGTGGGGTTAGGAGCTCTTGAAGAGACAGCATCCCCTGGCTAGCGGTCGTGAATTCCTTAAACGTCAATCCGAGAAGAAGTCAACTTATCGTTGTATTAACGGTACAGGTCAGTTACTAGAAATAATACAAAATAGGGCAGGATTGTGTCAGGGAACATATTAACTGAGTCACAAGTCCAGTTTCTTTTGTAGTAATCCTGGTCATCCGAAAAGGATGATCGACTATAAATAATTCTAAGATAACGGTGTTAGTCCATGTAGGCAGCAATGGCGAATAAGTTTTCAGCTGAGCCCTTAAGTTCTTGGCTTTCAGTTAAGTGCACGACAAGGAATGTAGAAGAATTTAAATTTCTTTATCAGTTGATACAAAAATGAACCGGGTAACAAGTTTCTGAAATTTACTCTGCGCTCATGAGCTTCATGATTATTTTCTGTTTAATGGTAAATTAATTGAAGGTGGAAATACAGAATTTACAACAGATTTGCATTTATTAAGAAAATCGTCAAGATATTTTATCGACATTATCTCATGTATTTCTTCGTCATCATTTATACAATACGAAGCATCGTTTATGACTTTCTGACATTCAGGCCAATCAATTGATTGATTGTCTAAATATTGCTGAAATAAACGTGGCAAATATTCCATGCATATTCAAGACGAGAGCATGTTTATGGGAAAGGATTGATTAACACTGATTTGTAGTAGACCAACACACTCGTCAGGATTTTAAGTATGTAAGATCAAAAGCCAACGGTCCGCAGAAGGAGATGCCACTTTACTTAGACACATTATTCTGACTCAGTATTTCTTACAAAGTTTTGCAAAGTTTGACCTACATCTTTTAATATGTATGTGGGGACATAGATCTCATATAGAGTTGTATTCTCTAGGAAAAACTGAAAATGTGTTCTCGATTGGGAGAATTTTGATCAAACAACATGACACTTACCACTAAGTCAA
>JAULBM010069407.1:0-10112 GCA_032357055.1 Geukensia granosissima | reverse complement strand
GGACGGACGGACGGACGACGGACGCAAAGTGATGAGAAAAGCTCACATGGCCTTTTAGGCCAGGTGAGCTAAAAACGCCATCTGGCGATGACTTGTTTACAAGAGGCCTTTTCCTATTGTGTGACGTCCAAGATCTGTGACGCTATGTTTATGACGTTTTGTCTTGGTACTTGAACGTCATAAACGTAGCGTCACAGACCTTGGACGTCCCACAATAGTTCAAACGTGACTGAATATTGACCGAAGTTCTACATCTCTACCAGCAAAAAAAAATTTTGCAATATCTGTGCAAAACATTTATTGTCATTTGCAAAGTGTATATTAGTTTTGAAGTATTTTTTACTATTTTTTCAGAAGTTCCATTTAAGTCGTACAATGACATCTAAAGTGTAATATCTTTTTTTACATTTATGAACACTATTATGTCTTTATTTATCACATGTATTCATCAGCAGTGTGTTAAGTGTACAAACTTCATGGCAACTAGCAGTGTATTTTTGAGTGACGGTGTTAACCTATTTTTCGGAAGTAATCGGTGTTTCCTACTTGAAGACTACGTAAATACATATACACGCAAATATATAATTCCGTGCAAATAGTCCATTACTTGGATTAACTCTATGAACAATTTATGCAGATCAAATTGGTTTGTCAAATTATGTTCTCTCTCACACACTTAGCCCCATTTACTTGATGAGCATAAATAGTTTCATCATTATGTAAAATATAGCAAATTCAATATTTTATGTTACAAAGGAATGAGTATAGAACTGTTGAAATCTTGCAACTGTACAACTTCCATGACTTCCACTTTTTCAGTCTTCAAACATAACTAACATTCTGTTCTTTAATACCATAATCTGGAATACTTAACTATACTCTATGTCAGGCCGGGTTTGTTGTAAATAGTGTTTATTTTGTAAATCGAAAAAAGTTCAACCAAGTTGCAATAATACTTTTTAGATATCACGATGTATTTTAAGCTGCGCCGAGTTTTTAGTTCTCTACGGGAATTTTACATTGTGAAATCAGCCATTTGTTCGCCGAAAGTGGCGCTTTGCACGCGCTAACGCGACACTAGGAGTAGACATTGCCAACGCTGTGTAATAATTAAGTAATTATATTGGAATAAGATAACATGCAAAAATGGTTTGAGGCACACCTGAATGGAAATTTCAAAGTAATTTTTTTTTATGAATCGCGAGAGAAGGTCCGATCATAAGAAACGTGGGCTTATTTGAAATTTCATCATCTATGTAAAACTTTCAACGTTAAATCTCCGTAGAGAAATTCAGGGGCAGATTATAGTATGTAAAACGTTATTGTAAAGTGTAAAAGATTTACCGTTAACTGTGGAAAAATTCTTTGTTTTGATTAAAAATAAATACAAAAACAGAAACGCACCTATAATTAAATATAGCGCGAAATTCACACTTCACAAAAGCCTGACATAGAATTATAATTTAAATCATGTCAAAGCTAAGAACTAAAAAAACTATGCTATCCCCTGTCAAGATTTTACCTCAGGTCCCCATACTGGCCACCAGAAAATGTAGCAGGAGGGTCACTGTTCCCTAGTGCTAACTGCCAGGTCAAGCGTCCAGACTAAGTTTTGCCCTTGTAAACAAAAATCCAAGTCAACGAACAATTTTGTTTGTAGCCTAATTTTAAACGACAGCACAAAGTGACATCGCTTGACAGACAGTTATATAAGGTTCATTCCACTGGGAACCGAGTTATGACAATGAAGCTAGTTCATTTTATAATCTGACACTTTAATGTATTTTCTATCAACAAGTCATAATACTGACACAATATCAGCAAAAATATTTAATAAACAATATCAACAATGTAAATTTGACTAAGTTCATCAAACTTGAGCACTTTATAAAAATAAAAAAATAACATGAGCACCTTTAAGGAAAACAACCACGGGGTGAGGAAATGTAACGCAGTATCAAAACCTAATCGAATAGACCCGAAAACTAATGTTTAAATATAACTAGGACGAACATTGCTGTGGTGTCAAATAAAAATGGAATTTAGACTTTAATCTTATTCCTTCATTTTATCATCAAATTGATTTCAGATTATGACCAAATTCCAAAATTAAAACAAGGGAACCATGAATATATTATTCTGAACGAAATCAATTAAAAAGCAAACCCAAACGGTTTTAATAAGAAAATAACCGGCTCTTCTAAAGAAGAGAGGAGAAGCAGACCTTATGCAAGTATATGGTCAAAAGACGATTTTTCAATATAAAACACCCGCTTAGTATAGCCCTGGGGACCCAATTGAATTTAACGACATAAAACTGACCAATCAAATTCACAGTTTCGGAATATTTCGAAGAAGCTCCAAAATGGAGGCAATTAAAAACATTACGAAGAAATAAAAATCCTAGCTTGCAATTCCATAAAAGTTTAGTAAATAATTGGTAAGAAATCTCACTGTATAATAAATATCTGTTAACATTAGCAGGAAGTGAACAAAAAACCGATACAAGTCAAAATATGTCATTGTTTACGATCATGAAATATTTATAAACTACGTTTTCGTTAGACAAAAAGTAAGATCCAGATTGTTCAGGTATGGTAACGGCTGTATGAGTATACGCGCAAATGATTTATTGATTGTCTGATGCAAATATTTTCATGCCTATTCAAGACGAGAACAAGTTATCAGACAATAAATAATAAATCGTGTAGGCTGAGGGTCATGAGTTCTTCCTTTGGCGGAGAAACCTAGCTAGTAATCTATTTCTTTACCTCGGTTACTCTCTTCGTGGTCTAATATTATAACATTCCGCTCACATAACGGGCGCCCCTTTAGTAGGGGTTTTACCTGAAGGCGTAGAAACCGAACGGCTTATGTCTATACACCTGTCACCGTCGGGTCCGAATGGATGAGACTTTACTTGAATATAGACCATATGCATATTTCACGACTACATATAAGTAAATCGCCAAATTATAAAATCCGAACAATATCGTTTCCTCCAAACGGCATGTCATTTGCACACCTTTGATAACCATTGCGACAAGACAAAATAGTGTTTTTGAATTATTGAAATTTTTCTCAGACCCTGAGCGCTGCTCTCAACTTTCGTATAACGAATAAAAGAAAAGAAAAATGTCGAAAAGTTTAATTTAAAAAAAAAGAGATAAAATTAAAACTTTTTGGAAAAAAAAATTACACCCCGTTTAAAAAAATTATCCACACCTGGTGATCTAATGAATACTTTGAAGTAAATTTATAATAGAACTACATGTATTGAATTTTATAATTACATGCAAGTGTATGAGTACTTTTGACTCGCCCATGGCAAAATAAGATCTTACGTCCAAACAAAGTCGCCACATCGGAAATAAAACTATATCAGAGTTCCTCTATTAAATCTAGCCTCATTAGTTTTTATAGTTGTCCTTTTTAATTTCCATCAAGACGATGCAAAAATGACTGCATTAACTAACCAAACTACTCTCTCTTATTTTATAAAACATATGAGTATTTCTAAGAAAAACGGTGATTTTGCGTTATTAGCGGCTCATCAAGTAGAGAAATAGCCTTCACCTCACAATTTATTAAAAAAAAACAAACAATATTTTGAGAAACTATGCCGTTCATGTGGAGAAAAACGCTGTAAAACCTGAAAGCAACTGCAGCATACACCACATTTACAAGCAAGACAACAGGCATGACCTACAACATCTTTTGCAACGTCAGTTGCAAAACTTCCAACGTTATTTATATGTTGAAATGTTTCGTCTGTGGTCTCCAAAATGTTGGGGAATCTATACAGCCCTGTCACAAACGCATGAATGGCCATCGAGGTGATAAAAAAAAGAAACCCCTCTTACCAGTAGGCCGACATATGCTTTCCATTGGCCACAAACCAATTGACTTCGACAGGATGAAAGTCACAATTTTTTAACATAAAGCCAATTGGACAGAGGAGCAAAGAAGGAGTAGAGAAACATTTTGGATCAAGGAAATGAACACCTTACACCCCAGGGGTATAAACAAAAAAACAACAATAACTATACCATATACTGTCCCGATTAAATGAATTTTACCGCGTTTTCCTGGTAATAGCGGGAACATGTTTGTATTTACGGTTCAATTATAGGTCATATTGGTTTTTGACCAATCAATGTAGATTTCATGATAGGAATCGATTTCACTAATAGATTTTAAAGTTATTATCTAGCCGTCCGTCGAGACGAGTACACCAAACTTACTAGAAAAAAATAGATTTTGTCTCACAATTTTTATCATGTAAAATTGTTTTGGTATTATTCGTTGTATATGGTAACACACGTGTTTTTGTAGAGTTTAAAGCTCAGCACATTCAAAATCAGTGTAAGTTCTCGCACTGCTCCCCAGAGACGGTTTGTCGAAAGGTATTTTTACTTGAGAACACAGGTTTCCAGAGTTTTTATGACCTTTGATATTCTTATAGGTTTTATCTTTGGTTTTTCCTGGGTGTGCCTTGGCCGTTGGTACGGGGATGGGCTTTTATAATGTATTTTCTATGTAATAATTATAATTATTATTAGTATACAATTTATCAGAATTTTTTAAACTGGTGATACCTGTTGCTAATTGACATATGTGTGTATATGTATAGTTGGCACAATATTTGAAATATGTAATTTGTGTAATATTTGATTTCCTATAAATTTGAATATAAATCCGGCGTCCAGCAACTACGGCAGGCTAATCGGCAAAACTACTTTTGAGTTTTGTTTTTGTTATAGAGCTTTAATAGAAGAGTAAATACCTATATTTAAAGATTTAATAATAATACTGTGACGATATCCTTTGTGAATAAGTTTATTAAGATGAATATTAAGACCATGTGGATTTTGTTTACCACGTTTCCGTAAAAATAAGGATGTGATATTCCATGTTTTATAAGATGATTACAAGGGAAAATTAACAATTTGGAATGAGAAATCGTCCCTCTTGTCGTAAATTTTGGTGGAGATTTTGCCTTGAGAAATAGATACATCTAATTCGAGAAATGGGCATTTGAGGCTATTGTTGTTGGCTTTATTTAAAGTAAATTCCTTAGGATAAATCTCGGAAGTGTATTTGTAGAAATCTGAATTATTAACGGAAAAGATATCGTCATGGTAGCGGTAGGTACTGTTAAATTTGTCTATCAAATCAGTTATAGAAGGATCCTTGTAGATATATCAGATCTAGAAATATCCTTGAGAAGTTTGACCATAAACGGAGATTCATAACAGTAACACAAATGCTATTAAAGGAGCACAATTTGTGCCCATTGGAAATCTACCACCTGTCTATAAATTTTATTGCTGAAACGGATAAAAATGATATCCAGAAGGAGTTTCTGTTTAATAAGATATTTTGAACGTGTGGTATAAAGAGTAGTCAACGGTTTCAAAAGGTTTTTGAATGACTGTAATTAATCCAAAACTTCCAGTAAAATTTTCACACTCCAAAAATAGTTTACACCATTATGTTCGTAAGCTTTATTACAGTAATTCAAAATAAATTTATATATAACTGGCAATGGGATAAAACGGAACTTGAAACTATTTTAATGTAGTTTAGGTAGCCAATACATTGAAGGGATATAAAAGTGTTCAGTAGGGGCCTTAAGCTTATCTGTGGAAGTAATGCGTCTGTCTGGCTGGAAAGGTAGAAGAATACACAATTGCCCTCTTAAGTACCTCCATGTAGTATTGTTGGTGGAAGGTAGAATAATAAAAACAATTCTTTCTTAAATTCCTGCATGTAGTATTTACGACACTCCACGGCCACATTGTTGGTGACGTTTTCAGTCGGTAAAAACGAACCGAGTGAGGAAAGTTTTAAGTTTAGCTTTAAGTCTACAAATTAAACAGACTTTATTTGTATTTTCCGAATTGTTTTCGGGGTATGCAATCCGGATATTTACAATGCTTTGCATTTGTTGAGAAAAGCCCAAAGAGATTTTTATCGGCATTTTCTCTCTTATGTTAATTTTTCAATGAAATAAGCAATATTCAAGTACATGTGAAGAAAATTAACTAAAGGCTCGGAGGAATGATCATGTATCCCTAATCTGACACTCTACCTTGATCTGACAGCAAGTCCTATATTTATAGGAACTTAAAATGTTTTATAAAGATATGTTCAGATAGAAAGATGCTTTTATTAACTCGATATAATATTTGTCTGCTGAAGCCATGTTCTAAGTTCGACCAGGTGGGACATAGGGAAACTTTGTAACTGACCTTCCATCAAGTTTAATTCCATTTTTCTTGGTTGTTTCAGAGGTGGAGAATTTAAAAAAAAACATGAACTGTATGTGGCAGCCATGGTTGAAGTTCTATTTGGATAAAACGAGGAAACATTGTGATAAAATCCGTCTTCAGATAATAAGATCGGGCGTGAATCTATATTTAAAAGTAAGAACATGGAAATTATGCCAAAAAGAAACAATATTCATCTTTTTTGGATTGAATACTGCTTAATGTCTCGTCAAGATGTTGCCTTAAAAACTAATGCCTTGCATTACATTTTTTTATCAAACAGATTGTATACAAAATGGAGAACAACGATGAAAAATGCCTTAATTACACTACATACGGGGCGCTTACTGAATTTACGTTCATCAGATACGTTTGGGACCAATTATTGGAAAACAGGGAATTGTGCAAATGCGTAGAGAGAGTAGCCTACCCTATTAAATTAATTTTGTGGTCAGACTAAATATATAAGACACACAGCAGAAGATGACACATGTATAGGACTCTCTATGAATGCTCCCTTTATATTTATGTCTCCTCTTCGAACGAAAGGAGACATATTGTTCTTGTCAAAATTCTTCTTCTTCTTCTCAGCGAACCGTGTCCGGACCAAAACTTTTTTCCTTTTGCTTGAGGCCTTTGATAGTTGCTATGTAGCTAGAACACATTAAGACGATATGTTGCGTACCATGGTTATTGACCTTTGAACTCGACCTTTGACCTCGAGGTTAAATGATAGATTTATTAAGCAAATTTCTTGTCCGGGCTAGAACTTTTTTGCTTCTATACCTAGATCTTTGATATTTGGTATGTTGCTAGAACACATAAAGGCAAGGTGTTGTGTTAAATGTTTAGGTGACCTTTGACCTCAAGGTCAAATATCTGAAATATTTGGTGTTTGAAAAGTTAAAAGTAGGATAATGATAATTTAGTGACCTGTGACCTCTAATTTCTTTACATTATTATAGCACAGTATAACTGATTTCTCATGCATCATATTGAGTTGTCACTTAATGTCTTGTGATAGGAGTTACAATTTGAAATAAAGACATATCTTTCAGCATTCTATAACATTTCCCCTAGTTTTAATAAATTTGGCCTTGAGTTTTCAGACTTTAAAAAACTCAGGTTATCAAAAAGAAAAAATGCCTCTGACATCCATGTTCATAATTAAATCGGGGCGAAATAAGACAAATATAAAGACACTTTCATAAATGCTTCCTGTTATGTTTGATTCAATTTGGGTTAGCGGTATCAAACCAGAAGATGAAAATGTAAAAGTTTACGGGTGGGCGACGAACGACGAACGCCAAATGATGACCTTTGGCCTGTTGAGCTAAAAAAATTATATTTAAATAAAAAAATCAATACACCTGCAATAAAATATTCTGTTACTAAGAGACGCACGGATTCAATATCAATCTGTGTGATTTATCTTCCACCACTACAGTTTTAATTAATTTAATGTTTTCTTTAAATGTGGTTTTTCATTCAATATACACTTATATCGACAATTTGAAGACGGAGATCAGTTGTGCAAATATTTTGAATTTTAAATTCTCGATGCAGTTTTCTGTTATTCTCAATTAACCTGTTTTCTCTTCAGACCATGCAGTGTTGCGAATATAGTCAAAGTGTCTAATTTGTTTATGTAATATTATTCCAGAAGTTTATAGTCAGTTAACTAGGTGGGTCTACCGAGCGCCCCCATCCTCCCGCATATTCATCCAACCCTATAGGAATACTATTTATACCTTTTTCATATTGAAATGTTAACAAACAAAACATTAGGATGTTTTTAGATTTTCATGCCATTTTGTTCCTCTCCTTTTTAAATTTTTGCCTCTTTCCGTTTTACTAGTATTTAAACTTATCTAAATCTTAAATTTGGACTTTAATGAATGGTTGTCTCTTTGACATTTATATGACATAATTCTTGTTATATTACGAATATGAGTTTAAAAAATAGTACCTTACAGTCAAAATCAGTGGACATTTTGTATCATCTTCAAACTCGTAGGAGATACATGTGTAGTCTGCAAAATAAAAAATCAATCCTTAATATTACCACCTACAATATCAATAGTAACTTTTTAATTATCATTTGTTAGGGATGTATTAACTACTTAGTTTCGTGTATTTTGTCAATTGTACTAACAACATATGGCTGGAGGAGAATACACTGTAAAGGACCTGTAATATTTGTTAGTTTTTGTTTTGCCTGAGACGAAGTCACAAAAGCGAAACATAAAGGTTACTTTCCGGCGTGGGCGTGAGCTTTTTAAAAGCTCTATATTTCTGCAACTATTTAACCTAGGAGGACTAAATTAAATGTACTAATAGCACGTGTTATTGAATTGTTGACATTTGTCCTTGACCCAATTTAACATACTCAGCGTCGAGTTTTTTTTTTAGCTTAGATCTGTTTTTCAGTATTTTTATACTTTAGGTCAACAATATTGGGTTAGCATATACATCATGAGTAAAAACATGTCAGTCTGATAAATATCTATGTCCTTGACCTAATTTTCATGGTCCATTGACTATGGTCAAGTTTTCATGCTACGATCCATTTCCCAAGAAAATGAACATTGTAGGTCAACAAAATTAGGTATGCCTATGCCTAAATAGGAGTACATGTCAGTCTGACATATGTTTTCTGGCCCTGACCAGATCTTAACGGTCCATTGACTAAGAATAGTTGTCAGTCTTGCATATGTCTTTTGTTATTGACCTAAATTTCATGGTCTATTGATTTAGGTCAAGTTGTCATTCGATCCATTTATCAGTAACTATAGATGGTAGGACAACAATATTGGGTGTGCAAATACGTTATTAGGAATACATGTCAGTCTGATACATGTCTTATGTCCTTGACATTATTTTAATGGATGGGTGACTTGGTAAAAAATTTTCACACTCAAGTCCATTTCTGAACAAGTGATATTAAAAGTACCAAATTACCAATGTTTAATAAATACGGAAAATTTTGGGTATGTCAATTTCAAGGAGTAATCTCCCATCAGTAGCATAAGAACCGGAACAAAGAAAGTAAAAAGATTCAATATAGCAACAGAAGCACTCAAATCCAAACAAATCGAAATAGGAAGCCAAATCCGGCGACAGGGACAACTACTAAGTGCATTACTTTTCGAGGCCTTTCCGTATTTTCAGTGTTATAAAATATTATCAAATGCAGCAAATTTCTGTAAAACATTGTATGATTAGTTTCATAATACAAAATTACCAATGTTAAATAAATATGGAAAATTTAGGTATGCTATATGTGAATTTCAAGGAGAAACCTCTCATCAATAGCATTAGAACCGAAACATAGGAAGTCAAAGATTCAAATATAGCGAAAGAACCATTGATGTCAGACAAGTCTGACAACTTGGCTGGTGATAACCCTCGGGTACAAATGTTCTACCAGCAGAGGTATGGAACCAGTGGTTTCAAAATACAAAATTATCAATGTAAATAAATATGGACAATTTAGGTATCCTATATGTACATTTCAAGGTCTAACCTCTCATCAGTATCATTAGAACCGAAACAGGAAGTAAAAGATTCAAATTTAGCAAAAGAAGCACTCGAATTAAACATATTGAATCCTTTCCGTAATGTCAATGCTTTAGAATTTTAGCAAAAGCAGCAAATTTCTGTAAAACATTGTTTGATAAGTTCATGTCAGATAAGTCTGACAACTAGGCTGGTGAATACCCCGTGTGCCAATGTTCCACTAGCAGAGGTGTCGATCCAGTGCTTTCAAAATACAAAATTACCAAAGTAAATAAATTTGGAAAATTTAGGTATGGTATATGTACATTTCAAAGAGTAACC